>JAZAYU010001521.1:0-36611 GCA_038501625.1 Corbicula japonica | reverse complement strand
ACAAGCTGATTCTGAAATGCAGGAAAAAACTTGTTTGTTATTATTCCGGTAAGTATTTTTGTAAATCCATAAAAAGAAGATGCATCTACTTTCGCAATGATACTTGATTTAACAAACCTTTCTTAAGGTCACAAACTAGTCTTTACTCATTGACTTAATTATTTAAGTATTCGTTTCAAAGCGTGAAGCTAGAGAGCGCTGGCAGTCCCAGAAGAACCTATCTCTATCCCTCATTTGCAAAGCACTTTGCGACACAAAAGACTTCAAACGAATCGAAACTAATACTTAGAGGTAAATTTTAAATCACGAGATTTATTGAGCATTTTTTAAAGGGAGATAAACAGTGGTGCATGTAAGTGAAAACAAACTGATTAAGAAACAAGAAAGGCCAGAGAAAATAAATTATTAGATTCTCATCCGGATGTTGGGAAAAAAGGGGGCGGGTTGACACTTTTTAATTTTTATTTTTTATTAACGAAATACCTGAGAAACAGAAGTAAAAACTAGCTTAAAAATTTTGAGACAACGGCATTTATAGTTACCAGAACCTTTGGTGTAGAATATTCGTCCATCTTTTCAATTTCTTAAAAAAATCAGGATAACAACTTACCAAAGAATCAGGTTGGTGCCTATTCTTGCTTGAAAAAGCCATTCCAGTCTTTAATAGTGACACTATCACCTTCGATAAGCTTTGAAATGATGAACATTTTATATATCCGGGATGGTCTAAAACCTGTTCTGTCCGGAACAGAATATGTTCCGATTTTTTTGCCAATAAATTTTTCGGGGGCGGGTGGTTTTGGACAGAGGCGGGCGGGGATGAGAATCTAAAATATTTTTTTCTATGGCCTAACCGGTATTGGTATGTTTGCGCTGCCCTGGTAAAGGGCCGTTTTCAGTCGTCCTGGCAATGTCATAGGCTCATGATGATATGTAAAAATATGAAGATCTCTGTAACGGAAAAATTCAAAACAATTAAACTTTATTTATTCCGTATTGAAGGTTATACAAAGTCATCAATTTTCTTTTTGGATACCAGCTTTACAACCGAATGTGTATTTGGATATGCATTATAATGTAATCCACGACAAACATACTCCTTTACGGTGAATTGATCAGACGTAAGTCGGTAAGGTCAGTTCTAGCAACAAATGTAAATAAGGACCGCACTGGACAGAGCCGGGAGGGAGGATTAGATTAATAGAACATTCACTATACGTTAATCAAATGATTAATCACTGACTGGACTTAAGTTTATTTTCCCCAGTCGCACGCTACATTACAGTATTCATGTATTGCACTAACATTGTTTTGCAGCGTATGTACAACCTGGAAAAACTGGAAAAAAAAGTACGACACATGATAACTGGATACATATACATTAATATTAGTAATACTATCTTTTTTATTTTCATTGAAACTATACACGAACCGGATTACTGGTTTGAAACAATCAGTGTCATAAATTACTTTCATAACAGTAAGAGGTTTAAACAAGTGCTGAAGATTATAAAGCTGAGATTAGAAACCAGTCTCAATTCTCAAGCATCTGACTGCCTGAAATGGCGACCAGTCGGCAATTCAGCAAATCCGATCCTTGAGACTTGAGATTGGTTTTCATTCTCAGTTTTATAATCTTGAGGCCAGGTTTCCTTGGTGCTCTTTTTCCTATCATAAAATAAACTATCAATTTGGGTGTCTTTTGCTACCATGTGCTACACGTATTGATCCTGTTGGAAATATTGCTTGAAGGTTATAAAACTGAGTTTGGAAACCAGTCTCAAATCTCAAGCATCTGATTGGCTGAAATGGCGACTGGTCGCCATTTCAGCCAATCAGATGCTTGAGATTTGAGACTGGTTTCCATGCTCAGTTTTATAACCTTGGGCACTTATGAATTTTAGAAACTTATTTTTGAGCTTTACGATTTATTCATGCTCTCATAAATTGGGGCGCGTCGCGGGAAAAGGTACCTTCGGACAATTGACGTCAATTATTGAAATGACGTCGTAAAATTGAGCAGACGACATTCATTATTATTAATTTCGCGGTAAAAATACAATTTTATTGACAAAATTTGTAAAAAAATCAGCTTTTATTTACGATAAAATAATAGAATGTTGTAAGCTATTTCTAAATATAGTATTAACTAAAATGTCACAAAATATGACCGAAGGTACCTTTTCCCGTGGCGCGCCCCAATTAATTTTGTATTTTTTGCTATAAACTATGCACTAGTTTTATGCAATAAAAGTATTTGATTGGATTGGAAACTACATCTGCCCGTAAGGTTTTCCAAATACAATATGAACATAAATTTTACTCACCCACACCAACCGCCTACTCAACAGTGTTGCATCATATATTATAAGTATCATGCATGAGTGTGAGGTGAAGATGGAAAAATCTGTCACCGAGGGTGATCTGTTTTGGCGGGCTCCGCTGAATTCCCGCCAAAACAGTTCACCCGAGGTGACAGGTTACTGAGTCAGAATACAACATGAAAAACTCCTATTACATTAATAAGGCCAGTGAATGCAAATATCTGGAGGAATGTTTATCTTGGTAGTTGTCTGTTCAGTATCTATCGGTTTTAAAAAGGAACAAGAAGAAGAATACGTGGTTGTGGAAAATTAAGCATTGGATTTTGTTCTTCTTTAAATTAAAAGGGAGGTAATGTGCAAAAACGAATATTTAAGTAACTGCATCTGATTTCTTTGCATCAGTGGGCTTTAAAGATTGTGTTTTTCCCTTATGTACATGCTATACACTTCTAAATTTGACAGTCAAATAATCTGTTTGCGTTTTTTATGTTAAGAAGAATCGACCTCACAATTATTTAGCATTGACACCTGTGAAAACATAACAACATCTTCCCACTTTATCAAATGTTTAGATTTGTGCAAATATCACAGTAATTAAATGAAAGATTAAATAAAGCATCACTGAACAAAAGTTTTGAATTTAAAAACTGGAAAGTTGTCATTTTTGTTCAGTATATAATATGCGGGTATCAAGATACGACTGATCAGTCACTTGATTAAAATGATAATAAATTGAAATACAGTTACTCCTTTTTATTGTCATTTATTACTTAAACACTTAAAGATAAATCCATATACGAAGTATCCAACCTGACGAAATCGTTGTATCTGAACCTGAAATTACAACAAATTGAATAAATATAAATAGGTAAACCAGTCGTTTAGCGGTACGTCTTATTGATTGGAGCACGTCATGAGAAAATGTACCTTCGGACAGTTGACGTTTATCATTGAAATGACGTCATAAGGTGGAACGCGACCCAATTTTTTTTCGAGTTTCCTCACGAAATTTCACTTACATATAATTGAGCATATGCCTAATTTGGATGTAAGCTTACTTTTTTGATATTCTTAGCCGTTTCAAAACTACAAGCCTTCAAAGTATGCCACTAACGTCACTTTTAAGACGTCTGTCAAATTTCACCTTAAAGTTGAACACACGCCATTAAATATTACGCGGTAAAAATGTCATTATATTGCCAAAATATGTAACATAATTATTTAATAGTTGTAAGAAAACAAAAGATAAGTGTAAATTTTTCCAAATATAGTAACAACTTAAATGTCTAAAATTTATCGGAAGGCACTTTTTCCCGTGACGTCTCCAAATTTTTTGTGTTGGTTAAACCTGAAAAGACACGTTAAACAGATCATATCGACACTACAAGATAGATTGTATCTGAATTTGGAAATATAAAAAAAACTTTTGTTATATGAACTATGGTATAATAGGTAAACCATCATTTAATTGGCAAATAAATCAATGCGTTTCTGTTTCGCCAATTGTTAAGCATTGAAGAGAGTGCATGGTGGTTATATGGGCCAAGAGAAATCAATGTTTAGCCGTTCAACCACGATTAGGCAATTCAGTGTATATATGCTGGTTTATTGGGCCAAAAGCAATCAATTTCTACATGTACCTGTTCATCCATGTTAAGGCAATGAAGAAGGCATATGCTGGTTTATTGCGCCAAAAGCATTCAATAGTTACCCGTTTATACATGTTTAGGTCATGCAGAGAGTACATTCTGATTTATTTGATAAAACAACAATGTTTACCCGTTCACCCATGTTTAGGTGATGAAGAGAATATATTCCGGTTATACTGGACCAAAAGCAATCAATATTTACCAGTTCACCTATGTTTTGGTCATGCAGAGAGTATATGCAGAAGTTATATGCTGATTTATTTGGCCTGAAACAATCAATGTTTATCCGTTCACACATGTTTGGATCATGCAGCGTATGTTGGTTTACTGAACCAAAAGCAATCAATATTTACCAGTTCACCCATGTTCAGCTCATTAAGAGAGCATATGCAAAAACAATCAAAATTTACCTGTTTACCAATGATTAGTCCCTGCAGAGAGTATATTCTGATTTATTTGGCCTACAACAATGTTTACCCGTTCACCCATGTTTTGACCTTGCAGAGAGTAAATGCTTTATTGGGCCAAACACAATCAAAGCTTACCTGTTCATCCAAGTTTGGCCGCGTAGAGAGTATATACTGGTTTATTGGGCCAAAACAAATATGTTTACCTGTTCACCCATGTTTGGCCACGTAGAGAGTATATACTGGTTTATCGGGCCAAGACAAATAGGTTTACCTGTTCACCCATGTTTGGCCACATAGAGAGTATATACTGGTTTATTGGGCCAAACAAATATGTTTACCTGTTCACCCATGTTTGGCCACGTAGAGAGTATATACTGGTTTATTGGGCCAAAACAAATATGTTTACCTGTTCACCCATGTTTGGCCACGTAGAGAGTATATACTGGTTTATTGGGCCAAAACAAATATGTTTACCTGTTCACCCATGTTTGGCCACGTAGAGAGTATATACTGGTTTATTGGGCAAAAACAAATATAGTTACCGTGTCACCCATGTTTGGCCACGTAGAGAGTATATACTGATTGCTAGGGCCAAAACAAATATGTTTACCTGTTCACCCATGTTTGTCCACGTAGAGAGTATATACTGGTGAATTGGGCCACAATAAATATGTTTACCTGTTCACCCATGTTTAGGCCACGCAGGAACCACACCGGTTGAATAAACACCTCGGAAATAATGAATGGAAGGTCTTGCCTCTGGAATACCATTCGCGGCAAACTCGTCAAACAGTTGGAACATCGCTGTTTCATTATGTCCTTTAATCGTGCATGTATCATCCGGGAACAGTGTTATCTGGCATGGGGATTCCTGCAAAACAATTTAGACGTCAATGGAAGTCTTTTCAACGATGAAAATGGCGCGCATTTAAAAAGGTACTTACTTATTTGATTGACTTTTAATTCTGCTCTGACGCAATAATGAACAAAAACAATATGTAAAATTAAAAGCGTCTCCTTTGCAAATCTTGTATCAACTTAACTGCAAATAATCTGCAGACTAATAAATATCTAGATTTGCCTATAGACTTTATAATAATTTCTGAAATTTTATTAATAGTCACCTAACTTCAAATAATTTTTGCGTTTTTCATGCTTTTATTTCCATTGATGTATCCTTGTCATTTTATAAAACAGACAAAGGAATTGACCCTAAAATCAACTATTTATTTAACAATTTTGTACAAATTGCACATAATTCATAGTTGTTGTATAAAAGGTTGCAGATAAAAACTTAAATGGCTGGAAGTCTCTGGGATTTGGTAGAATCATCTTTGTATGTCAGAACTCAGTCAAATGTTTTCCTTTTCCATTTTTCGCTGATATTTATTTCATTATCCAGGTTGTACTACAAAAACATTGTAAGCAGTAAAGTCTTCGTTTCTGTGTTAACTAAAGATTTATACTTGTTTCATTAACCAAAATTTATATTTCTCTCCTTTTATTTTGAAAAGGTGGCTGGCTCGTATTTTGTCGCGTTCAATGGCTTTCAAGGCACCCTTTTGATCTATTTCAAAAATCAAAATTTATAATAGAAAATGTTGGATGCCTGTAAAACAATGTAAAATGCCACATCACATTTGCCACATCACAACGTACCAGGGAATGTATTTGAAGCTTAAGTTGTAATTGTGTTACTAACGCAGTTACTCCACTCACAAAAGGTTATTAAATAATGCTTACATACTTACTTTGTTTAAATAAACTGTAGTATACATAGTTTTGTTCAGTGACAAAGCGTACTCGTAGCCCGCTCCCTTCGTCCTGTCAGATACTGCCGGGTGAATGATATAACCAACCTAAAATAATATTAAAGTCGTATTCTCGCCTGTACAAAAATAAGACATTGCCCCTACCGGGGAGCGAACCCGTACGGCGACAGCACCTGTAATAAAACATTTAATTATCACTTTTTATCCTACTGGTGACAATGCAAACATACTTTTCCGCGGAGACTTTTAATGCCACCCACCATTTAGTATATAAAGCCTAGCTGTATTAAATTGTTTATTTTAAACTGAGACAAGGATTCGATTTAGCAAACTTAATAAATGCACGCCCACCAAATGTAGATAGAACTTTCAAAAGATGACAAAATTTATGTTTCAACCCTTGCAACTGGGGAGAACTTTCATACATATCGTTTCAAGACCATTGCGGTTACCATTCATGTTTTCTTTTTGCGTTTTGTGGTGTCATTTTTTAATTTGATGATTTTATCTTTTCTTCTGTTTTTTTTTAACTCGTTGGTGGAGACTGTTTTTCATAGTGGGTACATTCCAAACAGTTATGCATATTTCACGTTTTATTATATTGCTGGAAACAGAAAAAAATGGTTCAGTGGTTAGTCGATTTTGATTGCAAAAAAGTGGAATATGCAAATCAGGAGTGACGACATCCAGCAGACACAGCCTCCAAACACAGCCAAAACGTAGTGAGCATGGTAATAAAATGATGAGTTTTAAAAGAGACACCACAAGCAATAAACGGAAAAGAGAACCCGAGGGATAACCGCCTTGGAACGGCCAGTGGTAAAACAATGTGCCACTGTGTTTACCAACCTGAACATCTACGCTGTCAAATATGTCAATCATATGACGATGTACGTCTTGATCAACACCGTTCCATGTTGTATTGACCGTCACTCCGTTGCATCGCGCCCAGTGCCAACCCATAGAATAGTGAGTAAGTAACGTTCCGTGTATCTGCTTTTTAGCTTCCGTTACTATTTTCTGTAGATTGTCAAGATAGGTTTGCCTGCCTGTCATATCTCCACATTTAAGATTTTTGTATGCCTCATTGTTTGTTGCTACACCGTCGAATCTTTCATTGGCATTTGCTAAGAAATGTGTAGGAAACAGATATTACGAAATTTAATAATGTTCATGGAATACTACTAATTTATAAGTACAATGTATTAAAATAGATAAAAATGTATAGTTGAGCATGTTCATGGGCAGTAATGGAGTTATGTGTAAAATACTAGTAATCGCTTCACTTCACATTGTTATGCATTATGCATATTATTTTTGGGGTTCTCTTAAGACTCCTTTGCAGTATGCGCAAATATAAATGGTTTTATTTCACTTCAGACTGTTTTGCAAATGTTTTTTTTTTCAATCTTGTTGCTGTTTTTATTTTAAACACTTGTCAACGACTCGATTATGCTCTTGTAATATTTAGGCTGACCATTCCTCTTACATTTACGTGTAACAAGTCAGCAGATCGGGTTAATTATATACTATGTATCCGAAATTTAAAAATGACATGGCATACGACGGCCAAAGGTGGATCAGGGGAATGGGAGTGGATTAAGGCACGTGCATCTATATTATATGGCTGATCCGTGAAAACTGAAAAAGTAAAATATGCATATCAGGACTGGAGGTTATAAAGCTGACATTGGAAACCAGTCTTAAATCTCAAGCATCTGATTGGCTGAAATGGCGACTGGTCGCCATTTCTACCAATCAGATGCTTGAGATTTGAGACTGGTTTCCATGCTCAGCTTTATAACCTACAGGCCAGAAATTGCCACATTCAGAAAGCACAGCCTCTCCACACAGCCAGGAATAAGAGAAAGAGATAGCATGTTTAATAAAAATCATCAGTTTTAAAACAGAAACCACAAACAATTAACAAAAATAAGAACCTGAGGGGTCACCGCCTTGGCCAGAACGGTCGGTCGGGTGGCAAATCAAATTGCCACTGGGGGTTTAAACTAGTTTCTAGGGTGCTCATCAAAGTCTACTTATCCAATCAAACTTAAGGATTGTTTGCAGGACAATAATATATTACTTACAGGCACACACGTCGTTGTAATGGACAATATACTTAACCAGATCTTTCTCTGTGACGTCCAGGTCATCCACGGCATACAGACCGTAAATCTTTAGATTGCGCACCTTGAAAAGAATAGAAATATATATTTATTATCGGATTCCATGAAAGGATATAACATGAGTGATTGTTTTATACTTAAATTATTAACGAGTCATCTAAATCAATTTTAACCGAGGCATTTGCTGTGTTTCATATCGATTTAGAGGATGAGTTTAATAGTTTCAGTATAAAATGAACACGGATGATGTATTCTATTTAATGATATTCACCTAAAAACGAGCAGTTCCCATTAATTGTCCATTTCACTCGCCTAGTAGAGCGAATAAAGAACGTGCGTAATTCGGTCGTATAAGGTGATACATAAGCTATCCCCCAACCGAAAAAAAATCCTACCGTTGTCCCTTTTGCCAATACAAGAAATATAATTTATCATTTCAACTGAGCTGAAGTCTATATAAAAGAATATAACAGTGTTAGAAAAGTGAAATATGCATATCAGGAATGGCCACATCCAGCAGACACATTCTCCCCACACAGCCAAAAATTAGAGAGAAAAAAGAATGGTATTACAAAAATCAGTTTCAAAATTGACTCCACAAAGGCTTTTGAACTGTGTTTAATTAATAAATCGATCTACTGTATAGCGTCATTTGTGTAAACTTTCATAGCGGCATATGACAACATTGAAAGTTGCTTGATGTAACTCATAATATGGATTGAAAAAATGTTTCAAGAGTTTTTCTTTTTTTCCGGGGATTTTGTAAGATCAAACCGACGATGTTCTGAAAACGATGTCAGCGTCTAGGTCATTTTGCTCACGAGTTTTATCGAAATGAAAAATGTTTTTTTGCTGTTCTTGAATTTCATCATAGACTATCGGCATATTGCTATTTTGTAGAATAATTAAGATGTCAGAAATTTAGATTTTCAGTGGATATTGTAAATATAGGGATGTTTAAGTTGTTTACAAAAGCTGATTGTTCGTCTGAAGTGGTAGGATGGCAAAAGTAAGTCATTTTTATGAATTTGTTCTAATTACTGATAACGTAAATGAATAATTATTCGGCTACGATATATAACTTAGTCTTGTTATATATCAAACATATATCAGGCTGATTACCCCCCCCCCCCCCCCCCATACCGAAAGGTATGTGATCACACTTAACTTCAGGAATGAATTACTTGTGCATATCGTTGGGATTCATAAAAAACATTTACGACATTAGCGATGGATGTAACTTAGGCTACAGTTCGTCAATCAGTTCCGGTTAATTCATATATTTTTGTAAAAAAAATATACTAAAATCATTAATCAGAACTTTGCTTGTTGTTTGATTATAAGCAAAATGTCTTACCTAAAAGATGCTGAATTTATTTAAGTCTCCGTATTTATTTACTTTTACATATGTAACATTTACTTAAATACTAGTTTAAACCAGTTCCGGTTAATTCAATCTATTCCGGTTAAAACGTAGACATGTCTTAGAGTGAATTTTGACTGTCTAATTTGATAGCTGTAAACTAGTTTTGACAGACCTTAGTCATTTATACACGTTTTCTGTCTAAGGGTGCAAAATAATTCTGAAGGTAATGTGAAATAAATATAATAACACACCAAGTTTTATGCTATAATCTTTTTCTATTTATTACAATATTAACAAAAGCAATTAAGCACTAATGATATCACAAGGTCCATTCCAGAGTCTTCATGTATTGCACCACGTTTATCTGATTAACATTACAGCAATAATTTCATGGGATAGAAATCTTATAATTACGTGGTGTCACAACACCACCCCGTCTTCATGTGGAGTTAGCCATCGTGGGTAGCTAGGTACTGGTGACCCATTAACTTCTGTTAACACTATACCATCATTGTTTAGGATATCTTTGATGTAGGGTGAAAAGACCTTGAGCCATTATCAACATATAAACCAGCAGCATCCTCTAGCTTTAAGTGTCTCTTTTCCTTGGTAGCCGTTCCCAGTTTATCCTTTAAAATTGAATTCTAAAAGTGGAATTCACACTACTTACTAACTCTTAATCGCTGATCCAGAACTGGTTCAAACGCATGCTTTTCAAAAACCATCACAAAAACAGAATGAAAATATTTATGCATACGATCTTGCTTGTGATGATAGAGCATTGATAGAACACACTATTGCAAATCACCTTTTTTCGTTGTCGGGCCAATAATTTTTTTTCTTGCGATGGATGTCACGCTTAACATCATCCGCGTTAAAAACTTTTGGACGCGAGTGCCTGCAATAGTCTTTGTTGATGCAGCTCTTGGCCGAACGTAAACAATAAATCAAAGGTTTAAGTTCGTAAATGTTCATTTGAAATGCTATTTATTGCTACAAAACGAGTATTTTCACTCGTTCTACAGAAATATTTCTAACACGGGGTAGGAAATATAAAAGTTAACCGGAACTGGTTCATAACCGGAACTGGTTGACAAACTGTATATTACGATTCTGTAATTGTCTTGATAAAAGACAAATAGATGAAAAGGGAAGTGAGAAAGCCAACGAACACGACAAATATTATACAATTATTGCATTTCATTGAGGTCGATATGGTGATTTATCGACCTGATGAAGCAATATTGACCGAAACTGAAATGCAACAATTGCTTTATTATTAAATCTTAATTTTAAAATAATTTCCAAAATTGTCACATACCTTTGTACCCGATACAGTATGTTTTGTCCGTTTCGTTGCTGCAACTGGCGACATTACTTTACCATGAAGCATTGCCTGATATAATTATACATTGCAACACCCAGATATCATAAATTAAGCCAGTTATGTCTTCCACCAGTGCTTTTAGCAGCAGTTTTACTTTTCTGTCTCCAACAGTCGACGCCATTTGTTTACAACGGTTGTATTCATTGTGACGTAACAGCGCTGTGACGTATTACGTACCTAAGCCGATTCGCGCGTGAAATTTTTCGCTCAGGTCAATATTTGATTAAGACTCCGCCTACGAGTCAATATCGAAATTTATCGCATATCATGTGATCACGTTTAATCCAATGAGAAACGTCAAACCAATATGATTTAATAATAATAAAAAATATTGTAGGCTCTGTTTGATTGGGCCTGTTCATTAACAGTAATGGAAATGCATATAACTGAACACGCCGCCTAGCCCCGGGTTGAGCACAACTCAATATTTACAACCAATAAACATTACAATTTTGACCATCCCAAACGATGGTGTGCAAATGGCGGTGGACATGGAACCTTCAATGCGGTATTTTTCGGATTAATACCATTCCATGTTCAGCGGCGTATAGTTCCCAGATAAAAGAATGGGTTTGTCCTAAACGAGAAAACAATGGGCGGAACTAAACAAAATAGAATTTTGACAGAGGATCTTAGAATATTAATCCTGCACATCACAGACAATGCCAAAGGCAAAATTTAAAAAGCATGAAGTAGAAAAAATCTATATCCTTCGGGGTGATTGAACAATATCCAAATCTATATTTGCTTGGAAATTCAAACCACAGAGTCCAAAAATTTCGAAATTAAAGATTGTAAATTTTATAAAGACTAAGTTTTTCAGAAAGTACCTTTTATTATCAAATTATCGGCCGACCAAGATAAATTGGCGATGTTTACAATTATTTATAGAATGTAAACACTAATGCATGCAAATTTACGCTATAGAATTACTATTTAGCCTATTCATAACAAATTGCCTCGATAGCGCAGTAATTTATTAAAAAATCGTTCTGCTGGCATTGGCCTAACTTTTGCAGGTGATCGATTCACACTGAAATGCATATAACTGAACACGCCGCCTAGCCCCGGGTTGAGCACAACTCAATATTTACAACCAATAAACATTACAATTTTGACCATCCCAAACGATGGTGTGCATATGGCGGTGGACATGGAACCTTCAATGCGGTATTTTTCGGATTAATACCATTCCATGTTCAGCGGCGTATAGTTCCCAGATAAAAGAATGGGTTTGTCCTAAACGAGAAAACAATGGGCGGAACTAAACAAAATAGAATTTTGACAGAGGATCTTAGAATATTAATCCTGCACATCACAGACAATGCCAAAGGCAAAATTTAAAAAGCATGAAGTAGAAAAAATCTATATCCTTCGGGGTGATTGAACAATATCCAAATCTATATTTGCTTGGAAATTCAAACCACAGAGTCCAAAAATTTCGAAATTAAAGATTGTAAATTTTATAAAGACTAAGTTTTTCAGAAAGTACTTTTTATTATCAAATTATCGGCCGACCAAGATAAATTGGCGATGTTTACAATTATTTATAGAATGTAAACACTGATGCATGCAAATTTACGCTATAGAATTACTATATAGCCTATTCATAACAAATTGCCTCGATAGCGCAGTAATTTATTAAAAAAGCGTTCTGCTGGCATTGGCCTAACTTTTGCAGGTGATCGATTCACACTGACACACGGCTTTTAGAGATATATCTTATATTGATTTTTTAAAAGTTGTATTGCAGTTATTTCAAAGTAGTGTATATATTTTGCTTTGGTTTATTTTATCGCGGAAATAATAATTGTGTAAAGAGAAAGGAAACAATGTAAAAAAATAACCCAACATGTCTCGAACCTAAAACCAATAACACCGTTTCTGCCATTGGATTTCAAACTTAATTTTTTTTATTGACTGCGTCTTATACCACTCGGTTAATGGAAAGAGTGCTTAGAGCGTTACGCTTTGTAATCAAAAACGATTAAAATGTTAGTTCCTTGTTTACATGTAACGCCAATATAAACACGCCGTTCAAAGCTTGCCAAATTATCTTCGTTGAATACTAGTTTCACTTTTTTCACGCTTGTACTCATATCCGCCGAATATATGTAACTGGTACGTTTAGACAACGCATTATATTTAGTAGATTTAGTCATGACTTACATTTTGTAATTTCATAAACATCATTTGTGCAGTATTTTACGAGAATTGTTTATCGAAATAAAATTTGCAAATTTTGCATAAGAAATGTAAAAAAACAGCAGACATTTTGTTGAAATATAGAAATGTATTCATTTTTACTCGTTAGCCCCGGAATAATGTATTTTTCACTTGTTGGAACGTCACACGTGAAAGTACGAATTCATGCACTCACACGTTAAAAAAATCTTTGTACATGTATTATACCTTATTCTAACTTACCGTGAAATTTGATGCTTTTATAAATATACTTTGTGTACGTACTTTCACAGAACTGACAAGGAATCGTCGCTACGAAAATTAATTAAATTAAAACATATATTTTATCATTTTGTTAAGAATTACCTGTGTATGTCCTTCCACCAGCATCTGCTTCACTAGTGCGACATCAGCCGTATTACAATTCTGGTTATCATAGGCATATTTTAAATTTTGATAAACATCGCTGACAAAAATTGATCCAACTTCCCTGCCATGTAGGTTAGCCGTGTTCCAAAGCCAGGATCTCTTCTGTTCATCGTTCCAAGTATGAGTAAAGCAAGGACCACCCGAGTTCCAGGCCATAAATTCAGCCTCCCCACATCCCGATACAGTATTATCAAACCCTTCCGTCCACACGTACATAGCGTAGTTGTTCCGACCAGGTAATTTTTTATTGCATTTTGAACTTATAGCTGGCATACAACAGCTAAGAAGAAATATTCTCAATATGCATCGTACTAAAACCATCTTGCAGCTTATAATTTGTTATTGAATTGCAAACTCTCAGTTCAATTCAAACATTGCAAAACGCCGCCCGAGTTCTTAAGGTAATGCGTTCTTTTTATATCCTGTGAACATACAGATGTTATCGATTTTTTAAAACACTATATGCTTTGGTGCGTCATCCGGCATAGATTTTACATAAATAATGTAATGAGAAACAAAAATATATACAATGTCCTAGAAAGAAATGCGTCAGTTTTTTATCAACTTGACGATCTGTTTCTGGCAATTTACATTCAATAATAGTTCGACAAAGATTTACTTACTCAGAGGAACAGCTTGTAAGGAAGGAAAGATAAAGACGTAGATATGGGGCACGTCACGGGAAAAGGTACTATCGTACAGTGTAAGGGTGCAATAAAACTATAAGCGTTGTGTTCAGGTTCGACCTTACGTTTATTTACTCTGATATGTACTACCAAAACAATAACAATGACGTCGACGTGAAAGTACGTCTGCCGCGACGTGGCGCCAAGACGTCACACATAATAACGTTATATTTTATCCGACATACTGGGGGCCACGAAATGTCATATAAGCGTATTTTCTAAGTATAATGTCTCTGTTAATTCAATTTCTCACAAATAAAGAATACAATTTAAAATTTAACGAACAGTCTCAGAATGTACCTTAAACTAGAATAGTTATGTAACTATTGTCATTTAATGTGAATGAAACACATCACTTGAAAGTAGCAATATTATTAATCACTGTGATAAAATGTGTCTATGAGTCACTGGTTTGATGTACAATCTCGAGTGGATATAGTTTCACGATGGGCCTCGTTGTATGTTCTCGGCACGTGCGGATCTTGGCTGCTCTGTGTAAACCATCGTTTCCTGTCATGAGTTCTTCTACGATAGCTACCTGCCAGCGTAGTCTAGGCCCGTCATCGTGGACTTGGACAATGTCGCCTACTCGGATGGTTTGGTTGTTAGAAATTGTCTTTCGGTGTTGTTGTCGTAGTGCAGTAAGATATTCCCGCCGCCGTCTTGTCCAATACTGGTCAATAATGTGCCGTACTTGCTTTGCGCGTTTTGTAATAACATGTTGTTGGTTAATTGAACCTACTGTTTCTGAAGCACCGACACTAAACGGAAAGGACAGTATGCGGCGTCCATATAATAAGTGCGCTGGGGTGAGGGGCTCCAAATCGTCAATGCTGGTTGAAACACTTTGAAGTGGGCGGTCGTTCATTATTGCTTCTATCTCGGTTACAATGGTTTGTAGTATCTCTATAGTTACATAGGCTTTTCCGAGAACTTTCTTTAGAGTTGTTTTCATGAGGCCAATAATTTGCTCCCAAAAACCGCCAAACCATGGTGCACGCTTTGGTATAAAATTCCATTCAATGCCCTTGTTGTTCAATTCTTCTCTAACTGGATGAGTGTCGTAAAGGCGTTTTAAGTACAACGCTGCTGATGTAAATGTTGTTGCATTATCAGAAATCATCATAGACGGCAGCGACTTCCTGCTTGCGAAACGTCTAAATGCCTGTAAAAAGGTATCCGTGGAAAGGTCGCAAACAACTTCCAGATGAACTGCCCTCGTCGTAGCGCACGTGAATAGGCAAATGTATGCTTTCTGATTACTTTCGGTACTTGACGAACTCCAAAGATAGGAAATATATATCGCTGTCTTACAACCATTACGATATTCTTACGCCAGTCATAAATTTCACTAATGCAACAACTTCTACTAGTTAAACCACCAATTGGTAGTTCAAAGTGAATTTTAATTTGTTTTCAGCGAGAAGATACTATTTTTCAAAAGGCTCACAATGTAGTCAGTAGGTTCGTATCATTTCTCGTTCCGTATTAAAACCTTCGGACTCGCGTGATATTATGTACACACGCAACTTAAAAATATGAACCAGGTCCTACAGACTGAATACTGTTATATTTTATCCATTTGTTTTGCTCTGTAAAATGAAGAATTATAGAACGACCAACTGCTGGCATACTTCTATCGTTTTAGTTTTTTATCTCACAATTTTCAAAGTAATAAAATAATTGAAATGATTGGATTGGACAAATATCATTTGACATTGAAATGAAAGTAAAAATGTTTGGGTATATGACGCCATTACGTAACGTCATAAACATTTATTGGGGCTCTTGTTCTGTTAAAATCCTGTAAATTACATGAATCAGAAACTGTGTTATTACCATTGAAAGATAATTTTATTATAAAAACCGTTTATTTCATTCGTCAATTATGGCTTTGTCATTAGTGAACCTAGAATGCTAGAGCACACTAAACATAATATGCTTCCGTCGTACACTGGTAAGATAAAAAAAATGAAGATTTTTTTTACAATTAAAAAAATGCAGTTAAACTGTTTTGGATTAGTTGGCCTAAATTTTGTGTAGATCTCTGTTAGGAATACGAGAAGTTCTATTATATTTAAATATAATATGAATCGATCTTTTATTTTCAACTAATTAGCTGTTAACTATTGAAGGTGATCGCATTTGAAAGATTTTACTTCTGATAGATTTGATTAGTTTGTTACCTGATATTTGGTTTTTGTAAATGTTGTATTTGATATTTGTCACGTGTAAGATTTAAATAATTCAATAAACTGACAATATTATTTTATAAATACATGTTATATAAGTAAAACAAAAATGTCTACATGTAGATTTTGCAGAAGATTATGGGTGCTGTGTCATATGGAAATACTTCTTTGCTTTTTAACTGTTTTGCTATGCGATGACAATGAACTTGTTTATGACAGTTTCGTTAAAAGCATTCTAGTGTTGTTGGGTGTTTCTTTCATTATGATTCAGCTGCATTTTACTGTTCATTGTTTACAAGGTTTGAACCTGGATTTGTTAATCGTAATAATTATCTTATCTGATATTTACGTGTACCAACCAATGAAAGTGTATTGGAACAATCATCAACTGCGATTCGTCGTCTTTATGATGTTGAATATTTCAACAATTAGGATTATAATTGAGTATTTAAACAACCAAACATCAACATTATCTTTCTGGTGGATTAAAACTTTCTTTTACGAGAAGCAAAGAAACGCGATATTCCAACTTTGTGTTGTTGTTTTGACTTTTCTGTTGTTTTTGGAACCACACTTACACGCATTGTATGTATGTTGCGAGATATGCTCTTGGCTTTTTAGTCTACCTTTTATGGCAACAGGAGAAAAGGAATGTTCGTATTTGTGTTGCTTTTTGAAAACTGGTTCCTCGAGTCATCAGTTGAACGTATCATTTTGCATACTTTCATTTATTTTGATAACTAACTGGTTAATAGTATTCCGTATGAAGTTTGAATATCAAAAATGTGCCATTGCCTCAGAAGATATTAATGTATGTCTTCAAATCTTTAAAACTTTTACAATTATAGAGACTTTAAGAAAATTAGTTGTGGACGAAATAGAAAAACGAACTCTCTCCATTGAACAAATGCGAATTTCCACAGTCAATGACTTTGTCGTGAGAGAATTTACACTTAAGAAAATGGTTGCTGACGATGGAATTAAACACATACTATTTGATTTGCAGGAAAATACTGAACATTATAATGTTTCTAACAGAAATTACATTGATAATCGATTGTTTAACATCAGCAAAGGCTTCTTTTGAAGGGAATGTGGATTCCGTTGTTATGGAAATGAAAACAAATATCGAAAATAATCATAGCGATGGTAAAGATGTAATTGAAACATGTAGTGATGTGTTCGGAATCTTGCTCCTGTCCTATTATTTCACCACATTGCCATGGTATTTATTGCACGCATACGTAAACAGCAACACTTTGGATGAATCTTATCAGATGTTCACCATATCTTTCTTTTTGCTTCCCATCCAAAAGGCGCATGTGTCACATATGGCAACGCTAGAAGGACGCTTTATTTGCAAATTTATATATCTAGTGTTTATGAAAACGTGGAAAGAACGCATATATTCGAAAATGTTCGAGATTATTCGTTCTGCTTTTGTATGCGTATTTGTATGTTATTTATGTTATTTATCATTTGAAATAATACCAAACCAGAAGTCAACACCAAACAAAAACAATAACTTGAACATATTCAGAAAAATACAAATTCCGTTTTTTTACAATGTGTGCGTCCACGATGGTCAAAATATAAATGTCGAGTACGCATATTCATCTAAATTGTATGTTTGGGATGATCTGATATCCAATTGTTCACTGGATATATCTAATATTTCGCAAGGCATGGACAAAGTCAATCAGACCGAGTTTTACTATTTGTGCGTTCGAACTTTAGAACACGAGCACATCCAATTGTCGTCTCGGTTTTATGTGGGGCAAGATATTAAATTAAAGTGCTCTGCAGAAATACCAGCATTTAATTCAACAACAACTACAGCTTATGTTTTTTGGTCTTTTAAAAGAAAAATTATTTTTCGTGGCGCGGGCAAAGTAAATGTTCTTGAAAGACGTGAGATTAATGCTGATCGCGAGTACATTACTTCGGAAATGTTTATACCATTTCTTGAAATGACTGATTATGGCAATTACTCGTGTTATATTATAAGTGAAACATATTATAAAATAACTGAGTATCAACTTTTCCCCATTGTCAGCCAAGATTCGTCTTGTGTTATACCTGTCGGAAGTTATGCAATTATCCACGCATTTCCGTTTTCTGTTTTTCCGGAAACGGAACTAATAGTTAATTACAAAATAAATAATCGGGACGTCAATGAACTGTGCACCGATACATTTTCTTGTTCCCTCTTGATGGAATTGCAAAAGTATATATATATATTTACGAAATATTTCCGGAATATAATCCATTGACATTAACATTCAATAGCACGTGTGGCTATTACGACGATTTTTTTGTTTATTCGGTAATCAGCTGTGCCTGTGGAAATTTGTATGGCGATCATAAGATGGAAATTATGCGCACGTTCTATAACCAAACAAGCAAAAAGACGGAATGGCATTTATTTGAACACCCTGTTAAACTGAAAATAATACCAGCTGAAACATTTGCTAAAACTATTCAGTTTAGTAAATTGTCAGGATCTCTAATTGCTGATCTGGTACAGACGTATGAAATGATGTGGGTATACACAAAAGAATGTTTTGTCATAGTTGCTTTAATAACGACTTGTTTAATAATGCATATATCATGGGATTTTTTCTGGGGTGGAGCTTGTAAACCCCTTTTTAAGTTCCCTTCACGGTGTGCAGAATTACTTGCAGGAAATCATTATGAATTCGACATATTTCTATCTTATAGCGACGACGATTATGAATTTGCAAAAGACAGCATTTTACCTTTTCTTGAAAATGAATGTAAACAGAAGGTCTGCATGTACGATCGGGATTTCGCTGACAAGGCAGGCGGTTCGAAATTTAATATTTTCACAAATGCCGTTAACCAGAGTAAGAAATATGTCGTGATTTTGTCTAAAGCATACATAGAAAATGCCGAATACAAGGAATTTCAGTTAAATACTTGCATTTTACCTATGTTTCATTCCGGAAAACGTCCATGGTGTTATCTTATTATTGTTATAATTGACATATTAGATGAGGGTACATTAGGTCTGCTATCAGAATTGAGATCATTATATGGTGCTGAAGTAATGATCTTGACAGATTTCCATTCAAACACATGTAAACATAGGATGCTTAAAAAGTTGGTGACTGTGCCTAAAGCTTAGGACAGAATTGAATGTACTTGTCAGGGATTAAAAACCTCTTTAAATCTGAAAGAATTGCATTTTGAACATCTGTTCAGAAATCAGCTCATTATTTACTTTTGAAAATGCTGTATTATATGTTTTTGCAATAGTATACTATTCAGTCGTTATTTTGATTCAAAGCAATACAGCTTGTGTATACAGCCTGTGGTAATACTCCCATATTGTTTGCATAACCGAGAGATTTATACACTGTATATGAAAACTTCCTGCATTCGTGCCTGATTGTAACAGCCTTTGTTGACTATGTTTATGAACCCATCAAAATGTTGAATCCTAGCCTCGCACGAGAATTTAAAGAAAATTAATAAAATTGTTATTTAACATTCATAATTTTAATAGTTGTATTTATGTATATTATAAAGATTTTAATTCGTTACGCTATAGTATTTTTATTCGTAACTTGGCATAACCTTTCACATATTATTATAAAATATAACATGAATAGAAATTGTTGTACGGAATTTTTAGAATATATTGCACATGTAAAAATAATACTTAATAAACAAATGAAAAGATTGAGTATCTTGCTGGATGCAAGTGATTTTTTATTAGCATATGCTTATCAATTAATAATTCTGGTTTATTAGGAAATATCAAAATAACTCACAGAGACGAATTATTATTTCTAAATAGCTGACTTCTTTTCACATTGTTTTTCACTTAAAGTTGTGTATTGTACACTACAGTATGAGTTTATAGTCAATTGAAAGCCTTTTACCAACTATTCTCTTTTAAGTTTTCTAAGGCACGCCACGGGAAAAGGTACCTTCGGGCAGTTGACGTCAATCCTTGAAACGACGTCATAAATTTGAACAGACGACATTAATTATTATGCAATTCGCGGTAAAAATACCATTTTATTGTCAAAATGTGTAACTAAATCACTGTTTTGTTATGAGAAAATCGTGGAAATTTTAAAGTTCTTTCTAAATATAGTAACAACAAAAATAACATAAAAAATGACCGAATGTACCTTTTCCCGTGGATTGCCTCATATATATTATATTACCACATTATTAATACGTTAATGTTACTGTTTAACCGGAGTACCGTAATTCAAAATGTTATATCTCACAAAATTTGAAAGTGGTGCATAATGTCGCTTGGATACATCAATATTTGGCTGCAATATAGTCACCGCATAGTGACTGTTGAAATAAAAACACGCATGCATATGCATGATATTATATGTATTGAATAAAAATTCTTTACTTTTACTTTTTAATACAATGTCATGTAGCTTTAAATTTTGGGACCCGTGTACTTTATTAGGAACAATACAGAATTAATAAAAAATTAGATGCATCTTCTTGAAAGTGTTGCACCTAAGACCACTGCTTTGCCATTATAGAAAAAAAAGAAAAATATAAAAATCTCTCAAACGGCAAAATGCACTTCCATCAAACAAAAATGGCGAAAGGCGCAATACCTTAAACAACCTGAATGATATGATTATGATTAAGAAAATGTTTCTTTAAGAAGTTTAAGTTCGCACAATTCGGGGGAATCGCGTTGGGTAGAGCACAGACAAGTTGCAGTGTCACTTCCAAAAATCTATTGTTGGTTAAGTCCACACAATATAAGTTCCAATTAATATAACATTGAGTAATTCCACAAATTTAAATAATTTAACATAGTTGCTTGCAGATGGTAAATTTTCAATCTGCCTAAAAGCAGAATGGTTACAGTTTTTATACTAAAATATTTAGTTGACACTTTTTTGAGATTTATATCTCAAACAATCGATATCCTGAGAGATCAGGAAAGTAAGACTTCATCTATCAATAAAACAATAGGTGATAAAACCTTAAAATTGTTAGCAGTTGACACTTCTATGCATTTCAAAGAAATTTTAATAATATAATCAAATTATCAATTTGCACCTATGGCTTCAGCTGACATAAGCTTCTAGTTCAGGAAATTGGCTATTTTATCAAGATAAAATTAAATAATTTTAAAAGAGAAAATATTCAAAATTTGTGTTCATAATGATATGATTATGGATGTACCTAAGTTAGTTCATATTAATTCTATATTTTCCTTGCTAAAGGGCACGAGACGTAATATTCTAAGTAAAGTCTAAGTCTTAGAGTAAAAATGTCCTTAAGGTTGTAAAGAGCAGGTTCACGAAGACATATCATTGGCCTAAAAACTTAGTTTTTAAATATCTCAAACTCTAATGCATTTATAAACATAAATGGTTAAACTTGGGTTATTTTAGTATTTAATATCAACCACTGTTAATGCAGTTTTGAAAACGGGCCATCAAAATTCCTTAAAATGAGGAAAATATGCAAAAATTCTGCAATTTTTTGTCCATTTTCAGAGCAGATTTTAGATGATTTCAATAAGGGCACATTCTCGACCGAAACCAAATTTTGACCATGAATTCAGCATGCGTTAATACGAATAAAACTTATAAGATTCATTAAATTATTTTGGTCAAGGCCTGTGCCCACTACAAATCTATGAAAATCCCCAAAATATGTTGGAAATGTAACAGAAAAATGATTATTTTGCAATTTTTTTGTTTAATTTTAGAGCACATTTGACATACTTTATATTTCACTTGTAGTATTGAGTTTGTCTTTACTTCTTAACTGTCCAAGAAAACAACCATTATCGATTATAAACAGCACACTTTCTGTGCTGTAAATGCGATTCGAAAATGTTATATATATATATATTAGGCCACTTTTGAGCCTTCGTGAATCTATCACTTATATGCTCTAAATTCAAGATGTGTTTATTTGTTTGTTATTCTTTCAAAAAACAATTGTTCACTTTTTTATTATGTTAACAAATGTATTGTAAATTCCTAGGCAAAAACCAGCGCATGAAGTAGTTCTTCTTTTAGTAGACATTACACTTCATGGTTCTTTTGATAATATTCACCATTTATTGTATTTGTGTTCTTTCCAATTTCCAATAAAATATATTCAGGAAAACTAAGAGGTTAGTAGTAGTAACAGCTGTTGTTGTTTTCATTTTTCTTCTTGCCAGTATCCTAAATCTCCTGAGTATGAGTATACTTCACGCGTCGGTGGATGCCATAATTTAGGTCTCGATTTGGTTTTCGTGAAACGGGTAACAGTTCTTTCTTGACACACAAATCTATTTGTCGGCATCGGTTTGCCGGTAGCGATGTAACGTATCATATTTTGTTCATCATTGGTCAAAACCCCTGAGGCAGCTACTGTCTTTGCGAACATCTCCATTGTCATGAATGGGAAACGAATTTGAAATAAGGCATCTCCTAAGACCGCTCGTTGATTTTCAGGTGTTAGCTGCAAATTTTGACTTCTACACTGGTGTTTTGACCATTTCAAGCAAGCCTTAAAAACGTGTGTTTCATCGTCTGCCAGGTTGTCATTCTGAAGAAGTTTCAACAAAGTTGCCCGTGAAACATGATTGAGAAAATCTTGAGATTCAAACACATCGCATGCGTTTTTGAGCATATAGTCAAAACATCTGCTTTTAAGATTTTCGACATCAAAGAATACTGCTTGTTCGTAAATAGAACATACTGTATCAGCAGTAATGTTTTTCTCCAGAAAAAGCGAACATTTTATCTCTAGACCATGAAGAGCATACTTCTTTGCACCGTAAAGACAGGCCAGGACGTTGTTGCCAGTTAATGGAGATTGGTCTGAGTACATGTATCTGAAACAGACATTAAATGGGGCGCGTCACGGGAAAAGGTATCTTCGGACAGTTGAGGTCAATCTTTGAAATGACGTCATAAATTTGAGCAGACGACATTTTTTATTATGCATTACGCGGTAAAAATACCATTTTATTGTCAAAATGGGTAATAAAATAACATTTTAGTAATAAGAAATCGGTTAATATTTGTAAGTTCTTTCTAAATTTTAGTAAAAACTTAAATATCACTAAAAATGACCGAAGGTACCTTTTCCCGTGGCGTGCCCCATTTATATACATTGTTGTAATAAACACGTTAAATAAATGCCGCTTTTGTAAATATCTCCTGTTCAAATGAAAAACTCACATGAGTCTTGAGTTGATTGGGGTTATTTACTTAGAATAATTGACAGAAATAAATTCATTCCACCTCTTTTCCTGGAGGTATTTTAAATACCACAATGAATTGCCAATCGAAAGTTTTACCCAAAAAATCAAAACTGCATTAAAATAATGATAGCATATAATTTATTCATAATACCTAAGTATATCAAGTAAACTGTATATATCAGCATTTTGAAAACATCAGATTGGGTTCAGTTAAAATCTAACCAAATCTGTTTCATGATATTGCAGGCCTTCTATGAAACCAAATCTATAATTTATATAGTTATACGATTTTAAGTAAAATGTTGTTATAAGTTTAAGATTCTTGTCTTTTATTGCAGATTTATTAAAGGATTGATATACATTTAAAAAATAAATAAAAATGTACAATTATTATCAGACAGACAAATGTGCAATGAAAGAAGCATACCCAAGTAGAAATGTCATGGTTTCTGGTTCTAGGTCATCTATTGTGATTGTATCACAACTCCCTGCCATCGGGCCATAAAACATGGTCTCAAACACCGTGCTGCGCATGCTCAGAATAAACTTGTGGGCCGGAAGTTTGACATTTGGATCAGAGGTGAACGTGAAGCTTACATCCGACAAGTGTTCCGACATACAAAGATATGTCAAACATTGCTCGGCTGTTTTTGTATCCCTCAAGTCTTCCCTAAACAAAGCATGATTATATAGAGGATATTTGTTTCTAACAGTGTAAGATAGAAATATATTTCACCGAGTGAGCTCCGGAATTCGTATTTTCAGGAGTGGCGAAGCCACGGGTGAAAATACATAATTCCGAAGTTCACGAGTGAAATATATTTCTATATTTCACTGGTAATAACAAATTTTCTTTTTATTTTATGCTTTTAGTGCACAATTAGTGTGAATTTGACAGAAAACGTGCATGAAATGGCGCCCAAAACGTTTGTATATCACGTGACGTCATGACGCCATTAACCCACATTTGAGCCCGTTTTCTAAACGTTCTAATTCGGAATGTTATGTGCGTTTGGATACCAACGTGAAAAAAGCAGTGAAAATAAAAATGATATTTCACTGTTTGAAACAGTGAAAGAACACTTTTATTTTAGCGGGAAAATACTCTAATTCACTGGAAAGCATAAAATAAACTAGTTTATCATTCATAATGTGTTGACTTTTGAATAATTACAAAATGATCATATTTTGGTGAAATCATTTGTATTATTGGAAGTTATATACAGGTTGTTAGTAAATGGACAGCGATTAATTAAATGTTAACAATCATGCAGTAATGGGCTCGATAATTTTTAAAATTCTACGGTATTAGGTCTCACGAAAACGGCTCTGAAGTTTAACGAACTGAAAATATTTCAATAGACAGAATATTGACATAACACAATCATGTAACTTCTTTTATTTGAGTGCCAAGTACTTTCCAATATTATATATAGTATAGAGTGTCGTGGGGGTTTATCAAAGATATTCATACTATCAGTCCAAAAAGACTGAACATATATTAAATGAAATTTAAATACTCGCCGAACTTATTCATTAATACAGGTACAGTTTAAAATCACTATTGCAACAAGGTATTTCACAGCCAGTTTTTTTATGGAGATTTAATTTATAGACTTAAGAAGATAAAGGGCAATGTTAATTTCTCCCGCTTATTCTTAAAAAACAATCTGTAAATTTAAAAAGAAAGGTTACCAACATGATATTCTACAGCGCTCTGCAGGCCTGGTGATTAACCCTTCTACAGTTGATCATTATGCTTACCTCTTTGGTTGCACGACGGTGGCAGGGGTTTAAGAGTTTATGAAGGTTTATGAGGAAATCTTTTCTTTAAAGAACCTAGAAGCTCGATTTGTTTATTTTATCGCTGTCATCGTGTTCTTGCTGATTTTTCTCCAGGGGCTCTCTGTAAGATCATTGAGTACCCGCCCTTTGGCTTTGCAATGCTATTAGCTTTTTATGTTTTATATGTTTGTGTGCTTTTGCATGCAACATTGTTGAGCCGATAAGTGGGTTGGAGTTGTTTCACCAAGACAACTTGTACTTGTTTTGTGATATGAGAACCTGTTGGGGCAAGTGTGAGGTTTGTGCACCCTTGAGCCTTGTTTCAACCCCCAGTGGCAATTTGATTTGCCACTAACCTTTCCAAGGCGGTAACCCCTCGGGTTCTCTTTTTGTTTATTGTAAGTGGTGTCTTTTTTGAATCTGATCATTTTATAACCATGCTCTCTCCCTCTCTCTTTTTCTTGACTGTTTGTGGAGGCTGGTTTTTCTGAATGTGGCGATTCCTGATATGCATATTTCACCTTTTTACATCAAGAAAACCATGCTGGAAATCACAGTTTCACCAAGAAGCTAATGAAGAGGCAATACTAAGAAACACACACAAAATTATCACTATTTTTTAAATAATTTACAAACTAGATCTACATATTTAATGTAGAAATAAAAACTTTTTAGAGAATAACTGCAGACATACATCTCTGCTTTTAAGAAATTAATTTTATACATGTAATTGCTAAATTATCAAACATGGAAATATAATTCAACAAAAGTTATATCAACCTTAATGTTTTCATTTGCATTCCATATTACTTAATGTATCAATATTTACACAAATATCAACAATGTATTACTTACTTTAAAGATGTTTTACTGGCTCTTCTAAGGATTTTGCGCAGGAATGATTTTGCACTTCCGCTCCTGAACATAAAAATAACGGGTTTTGAAAAAAGTTAAATATGCATATCAGTAATGGCAACATCAAGCCGACACAGCCTCCCAACACAGCCAAAAAGAAGAGAGGGATGTTTCAAAACGTTGTGAAAGGAAATAGAATAGATAGATAGATATTCTTTTAACCCTCCAAAAAGAGCAGATCAAGGATACAGAGTTACAATTGATATAACGTAAATATACATGACAGAAACACATACTCATTGAAATAGCCAAAACTGAAAAGATGAAAAGATTATAGTCAGGGTGGCTATACCACGTGACTTTTTAGATGCCGTGCACACACACAATTACTCGTTTCAGGTAGGTTTTTGCTTATTTCTCAGTAATTTCTGGACCGATTTCGATCAAATAAAGAGCACCGTACTCCTGTTAAAAACATTTTCATCGACATTTAACTTCCATTATCAATCGGGTGCCGTTTTCTCATACATTCAAAGATAAATTTTGTTTGAAAGTGTGAATTTGTCTTTGAATGCCTTGAATGCTTGAGAAAACGGCAGCCGATTGATAAAGGATGTTTCATGTCGATGAAAATGCTTTTTAACAGGAGTACGTCTGTTTTTTCTTAACGTTTCTACAATAAAATAGAATAAGGGCTATTAACAATAGAAAATAAGATCATTCAAAATTATAAAATATTTAATTATAGCCAATCACGCACATCTACACTTTCTGCAGAACAGATGTCTAACCCTTTCCTCCATATAGACGCATTTATCACATGTGCGAACAGTGAAGATCCAGATCAGCTGGCACAACAGTGCCGTCTAATCAGGATCTACTTGTTTACTTTGCTTATTTGTTTATTATTTAATTTCTGATCAAGGAGCAAAGATTGCAGATCCTAATCAGATGGCACAGTTGTGCTGGCTAATCTTGATCTACCCTGTTCGCGACTGTAATAAGAGGAAGAAATGGTAAATCAGTATGTTAAAATCTTATAAACTGAAGTAAATCCAGTCTCAAGATATTCAATTACCTGACACCTTCAACAAATAATGTATTGAACGAAGGAAATATTCAGTCGTAATTATCGACAATTTATTCAAATTATGAGTTAAAAGTTTATATTTCAGTGATGCATACTGTCTAGGTTTTTATCAGAATTAAAAAAAATGAATAAAGTTTATCTTTGATCAGTAAATAAAACTGTTAAAATGAAAGTAAAAGAAGATCTAGATACTTACATTATTGTTACTATCGTTTTAAAATTCTAAAATTCTTCCTCCTTTGTTTACAAGCACTATGCTATATTAGTTGCTCAAAATGTGTACATGTGCATTGCACAAAGAACTATTATTCCTATAACAATCTCCTTTCTGTTTCTAATAGCAGGGTTGCTATGGTAACTGGATAACTGACCATTCAGCTGTTATCAGCCTGACCTGCTAACAACATGTGGTTTTTATCTCTACAACTTATTATTGCATGTATACACCCGTTAATTAGTATCCTACAACAACTCAACATGTGGCTTAAAAAATATTCACTCTTACATTTGTCGTAAGTTGACTGTGTCGTAAGTGGACTGTGTCGTAAGTTGCCCGTTGTCGTAAGTTGACTGTATAAGAATACTACATCGACGTTACTTTGTTTAATATGTTCTAAAGTTATATTATAATTTTTTATACTTCTTTATATATAAAAATATTTTATATGTTCGTCCTGAAACTGAACTTAGGCAGCTTTGAAATAGAGCTGGATATTGGAAATCCAATATAATTATGACTTTGGCCGAAATACACTTTGTCGTGTATATCTAGATTGAAGACATAATACTAAAGGCCAAATGAAAATTTAAAAAAAGTGAAATATACGTATCAGAAATTGCCCAAGTAAGAAAACATAGCATCACCACGCAGCCAAAACAAAAAGTAGAGAGGAAATGAGAGCGTGTGTTTATAAGAATACCCTACAAGCAAGCCCAACGTTGGCATTTGGTTGTACGGTTGGCGTTACGTCGGAATCAGGAGAACAACGTTGGCCCAATGTTGGCCCAACGTCGTTATCTTATGTAATGGTTTTGATCGGCACGTCGATATTGGTTCAACGTTGGGCAACGTTGTAAATATAACATCATATTTACAACATTGTGCCAACCGCCAAAATAAACATTTTTATTTCACACTA
Organism: Corbicula japonica; assembly: GCA_038501625.1. Taxonomy (NCBI): domain Eukaryota; kingdom Metazoa; phylum Mollusca; class Bivalvia; order Venerida; family Cyrenidae; genus Corbicula; species Corbicula japonica. The sequence goes on along the minus strand of JAZAYU010001521.1, from coordinate 7,989 downwards.
ATGGAAAGGCTGAATTCCTAATATTCTAGGTTTATAAAAAATGGAGACATATTGAGTGCATAAAAAACTGATTAAAAAGTGGATCTGTTTGCTGACTGACTGGCTGTTAAACAAAAGGACAGACATAATTTTGTAAATGTTTTGTACTTCAAGAAAATGTATTTATGTTATGTATGAAATTCAAATTGCGTATACATGTATGTCTTGATGTAAATATATCTACTGGCACTTAAATTAAATACTAACACTATAATAACGTTAATCTTCAGATCCTAAAACAGTACGAAATTTCAGCGAAATTCGCTTCTGTTCAGTCATTTTAGGCATTATTAAGCGGTACAAAGTATTTCCAAACAAAACTGCGAACAGATAACGTATATGAACACCTAGAATAATTTAAAGTTGCCTATTTACAGTTCAAGTTGCAAAACTTCAATATCTGAGATGTGGTTTAAACTACATTTGTGCCCAAGGTTATAAAACTGAGCATGGAAACCAGTCTCAAATCTCAAGCATCTGATTGGCTGAAATGGCGACCAGTCGCCATTTCAGCCAATCAGATTCTTGAGATTTGAGACTGGTTTCCAATCTCAGCTTTATAACCTTCAAACCTGGTTGTAATTATGTAATGTCTATAAATGACCAAAAAGAAGCGAACTTCGCCGACTAATCGGTACATTTTAGGATCTGTTGTGAGAACTTCGCCGACTAATCGGTACATTTTAGGATCTTTTGTGAGAACTTCGCCGACTAATCGGTACATTTTAGGATCTGTTGTGAGAACTTCGCCGACTAATCGGTACATTTTAGGATCTGTTGTGAGAACTTCGCCGACTAATCGGTACATTTTAGGATCTGTTGTGAGTGAATTATGCAGCTTTATGAGTGTCATGCATGAGTGTGAGGTGAAGATGGAAAAATCTGTCACCGAGGGTTAACTGTTTTGCGGGAACGAGGCTCTGCCGAGTTCCCGCCAAAACAGTTCACCCGAGGTGACAGATTTTTCTATCTTTACCCGGATGACCTGATCTGGTATGCAAGAATAATAACGCTACAACATCCAAAGCTTTGAATATATTCATTCGAATGATAATTGCGTGAGAGTACTTTAAAACGCTTTAATTTCGCGATGTCAAAATTTCGCGATTTTTGTAGGCTACACAATCAGTTATTTTCTTTATTCGTGTATTTATGAATTTGCGACGTTATCAGACTCGTAACCGAATGACGTTTTGGTATCCACGTGCAGAATAAAAATAATCAAAACTTAACATTATAGTTTAAGTAAATAATCGTTTTTATTATTGCCATATGTATTTAAATAATTGTATCAACTAAATGAAAGGGGGGACAAAAAGATCTTATATGTGGCGTTTGAAGTGATTAACAGTTCTATTTAAGTTGCAATTCTATTTTGGATATACATGTTCTTATTTTGGGATATGTGGAAATTTATCATTATAATCGCGGTATTTATGAAATCGCGAATAAATTGATTCTCGAATTTTTGAATATAAAACTGATGCAAATAAAACCATATCAACAGAATTACTTCGTTTTCATATCAACATTTACTTCGTTTTCAGGCCTTTTACCGTGTATATTATTTTTTATATTATTTGAAGACAATATTTTTCCCCTGATATGTGATTGGGAACCTGTTAAGTTTCCTTTCTGATGGCACCAGCCCATAAATAGTCGGAGAAAGAACTAGAATGTGTCCACGGCCACTCATGCCCTGGTCGCTACAACAACATTTGTAATAAAGGGCCATAGCTCTGTAAAAATAGTCTCAGGAAAAAATTCTTTCTTAATGATCATCCACACATCTTGCTTGTTCATCTCTGCAAGTTTGGAAAAAAATCCGACCGATAGTTAATGACTCGTCGATGTCATATGATTTTGTGGACGTACGTACGTATTGATTGACGTACAGACGGACGGACGAGTGCTACTATATATTCCTAAAAGCATAAAAATTTGGAAGGAGAAAGTCAGCGTTCTATTTTAAAAGACAAATTATTGTTGTTAAACATTCGTACATATCAATATAAAATATAGAAAAAACAATAAAAGCAAAACAAAAAAGCTGATCATTTAATGATCGAAATGGGAAGCACAATTATCTCATGGTACAATTGATTAATAAGTTTATTCGCCAAAGGGCAATGCATGCCAAAAAGATGATCATTAAATGGCCGAAATGGGGGCACAATTATGTCATGGAACAATTAATTTATTGTTCTCAAACTGGTATGATAATATCATGAAATCTAACGCTTAGTCAGAACGGAAAAAGGAAATTCTCATATGACAGTGTGGTGAATTAGAGCCTGATTATTTCAAGTTGTAGCTATCGTCTTTCTACATTTTGTACTTACGAAACAGTATCAGTGAATATAATTATAATTTGAATTAGGTAACAACTTCAGGTCATACCCGTGACCTATATTTTAGCCATGCTTATGCAATAGTAGCCTTACAATCGGGACATAATTATATAAGCTCATATATCAGTTGCCGACACAAGCACGTTTATTTTTTAAATAAAATGAGACAGCAATATCTTAAATGTGTTTCACGTAATGAAGAAACAAAGAAAACATTGATATTGTTAATTTAAAATCTCAAAACTACTCTATATTCGACTGGTGCAGATATATGCAGGAAGACATTCTCAATAATTTTACAAAACGAACTAATTTTCATTAGCAAAAATAATTAATTGATTTGTTTAATCAACCATTTTATTCTTTGTTAAAACGTTTTGGCCACTGGCCATTGAACAATATCAACAGAAGAAGGCCAATGGCCGAGACGTTTAGTTAAGAGTTATTGTCTATAAATGGTTTTATTTTTATTATCGCTGCCAGCTAAGGATAATTTAAAAGGCAAGCATATAATGTTAAACGAAACATAAATGCTGACGGACCGATCCAGTGATTAAATAAAAGCTGCTCGTACAATTTGTTATTTTATTGTTTTTATATTGGCAGTTTAATGCTTATGTTCGTGTATGTTCTCAAGGAGAATTTATAATAAGTGTATCGTAAGCTATTGATTAGTGATTTATTAACTATTTTAAAGTGTGCAGCTTTCAAGAGAAAATGCCTAGCCTAGTTGTTATAAAACGTTGTGAACGGAAACAAAATAGGTAGATAGAAATTCTTTTAACCCACAAAAAGGGGCAGCATAAATACGTCAAAAATATCAAAGAAACACAGTTACAATAGACATAACGTTTATATTCATGACAGAAACACAGACAAAATAATTTCAATCACTATCAAATTAGCAAGACACCAAACAAACAAATTAAAAACAAACACACATACATACATTTTAAAGAAAACAGTAAAACTAAATGTTTAAATTCATTTATCAATCACAACGATTTGTGTCGTGAGTAAGCATCTCTGTTATTGCTTGATTTATTTATATTAAGACACCAAGTATACCCGACTGCAGGCTCGAACATCGGTTGGCGTATGGATTAAGTCTTGACTTGTCCGTATTAAATCAAACAGTATCCCTATATGGACGGCTTTCAAATGAAATGTTAAATATTTGCAAGTTTCCAAATTTGCGTTTCATTCAAGTGCTGCAATAAATTCATTTACTTAAACAATAATAAAAAAAGTACCTTTCAAAATCTTTGTTCTTTAATATTGTCACCATCGTATCTCCTTTTCCTTTTGACTGCAAAAATTAAAGTTAAAAGAAACCAGGCCTGAAGGTTATAAAGCTGAGATTGGAAACCAGTCTCAAATCTCAAGCATCTGATTGGCTGAAATGGCGACTGGTCGCCATTTCAGCCAATCAGATGCTTGAGATTTGAGACTGGTTTCCATGCTCAGTTTTATAACCTTGGGCACTGTATTCCACATTCAATTAAAATATGTTATATGATATTTACGTTGAACTTCGATTAAAGTCTTGTTCATAGGCCGAACTGATTTAAACACGTGTTAAACGGTGATAAAATTAGTTTATAAAACAGAGCAAATGCTATTTCGTTCCATTTCTTTCGTTTTATGAACTTAAATCTTTTATTAAACTTTGTATTTAACCGTGTAAGACTATCGAATTTTCTCGTTAATGTTATGAAGTAAAAATAACTGATCGTTACATGATAAATTATTTAAACGATAAATAATGTCTTTTTTCATAATATATAAAATAACAAAATCCAAAATGATTATTATATTTTAGGTGAACTAATCTGAATCATATTGACCGCCACCTCCCCCAGTTTGCATCAGAATATCAATTAGATGCCGCCTGTTCAATAATTTCATCTAGAAAACAAATGATTTATTTCTTATGCTTCAAGGTCGATACCTTAGTTATGTTAAGCTCATGAACCAGTCAATTAAAATAGGTTATATGATATTTTGTGTTCGAAAAAGGTCTTGTTTATAGACCATATTGATGTAAACGGTGAAGAAATCCGATTTAATAATGCGGTTAAAGATTACTACACACAATACAATCGAGGTATACTGACTGCCAATGAAAACGCAGCACTTAACTTTTCGGAATATTTTTGAGGTGTGTAAAAGATTGATAATTTGGCAAAGGTAGATGCGTTTTTAAATCAATAAGATGTCGTTGGACAAAGCATTGCCAAGTAATTGTCGACGGTGAACAATGCATTCGACCAGAAATTTCACGTCGAGACATCCCTCCTTGGATCATGCCCAAAAACTCATGTCGCTGGTTATCTGAAAGCCTTGGCATTATCGCATTTTTGAAAACGTGAAAACTGACGATGGGATTTGTGTAGCCGTAAGTAAATAAAATTATTCACGGTGGCATTGTGTCACTTTGATTGTAGCAAGTCTATACGGGTTCGGTTCAGTCTATGTAGTATTTGCAATGTTTATTATTTTTCCGTTTTTTGTTTTACGTTTCACACGTAGATTTCTTACGAAGGTGTATTATATTTCGAATTTTCGTTATTTTTAATCACTAGAGGGTAGTATTTGACAGCGAATAGATCATGGATGCTTCCCACCCGCCCGCCCAGTTGTTTTTTGTCATTGATGTGTTTGACGTCAGTTTACCAGTTATGTTTTCAGGAGCACTGGTTCAAATACGTCTATAATCTCAGAAATTCCAATTAAGATCTTGTTTTCAATTTCACACATTATTATATTTAAGTTTTGACGTATATTCAAACTACAGATCAGGAACGGAGGAAAATTCAGTCGGGTGACGATATATTGATTTTTCGCCTGAAATCATCCGCTGAACGTGTACGGTGCCAACATTAATAGTGGAAGTTGAATGGAACTCTAAAAACCTTAACATAATCATTTTTGGTAAAGACCTTTGACTTGTGAAGACATATGTGACATATTTAGTGTAAAGATGTTACATTATCAATGTTAAAATACTTCAACATGTCGTTGTTGTGCAAAACAATTTCTCCTGAAAATATTTTTGAACATTGAATTGCTGTCAAATACGAAAGTCTAGTTCCTATTGTGTTATGTTTAGGTGTAGTTACAATAAAATAAGTAAATAATTGTTTTACTCACAATATTAAGTTAGTAAAGATTAACAAATGGACTTGTTTTGTGGGTATTCATGCATGTCTACATGGCAAAACGAAATTTCGTGCGTTTGTACGGGGTTACGGTAGGAGAGAAAGTTTAAAAAATCAGTGAACCATTAATGCATCGATTAGTTACAAATGTACCTATTGATTTAAAAACAACCATCTACCTTTGCCAATTTATTAAACTTTAACACACATCAGAACTATTCCGAAAACAAAGAATTGCTTTTTATTGGCAGTCAGTATATATTAAAGTAAATGCGTTGTTATTGCAAAGCTTAACATAAGCTTATAACGTTTAGGAATATCAGGTTTCAATGATTATGTCTGAACTGGTCTACTGTTAATTTATGTAAATTTTAAACTGACGGGTGGAATAAACGGAACGAATTAAAATTGCTAACTGGTGATGAAAACTACCAATAACGTAACGATGATTCATATCTTTGTCGTTTCATATTTCTTTATCAAACCTTTTATACCTTTTATGACGACGAAATCCTAATGATACGAAAAAATAAAAGACCTATTGGACAGAAAATTTTTCTAAATGTACTTTTCTCTTTTAAATTAATACAAATTTCACTTACTTGGGTTTTAATCAGAGAATTCCCTCAATACGTTAAACTTAAATCTAAGAAATATAAATGATCCCACAGTTTATTAAGCATACTGTGCATTTTATCGGATGGGGGTAGGTGTAGGGGGAATGTCGTCTGTCACCGGTGATCCTTTTCTATAAAAAGTATGAAAATAAAATACATGAGAGTTGTCGATCTCATTTCAACAGTGAGATATACAATAACGAACTTATGTCAAAGATACATGATCGCTATCAATATTTGTGAACCGACTGTGAAAATAACACGTTTACACAGAGTATAATTGATTTCCTTTTGAGAATGAAAAGAGACACAGGGGAGTCTTTTTCTGGAAAAAGATTTAATTAAAATACCTTATAATTTGGGGCACGCTTCGGGAAATTGTACCTTCTGTCATTTTTTGTGACATTTTAGTTGTTACTTTATTTAGAAATTACTTACAACTACCTATTATTTTCTGATAACTTAAAAGGGATTTTGTTACACATTTTGACAACAAAATGGTATTTTTATTGCGAATTTCATAATAAATTATATCGTCTGCTTAACTTTATGACGTCATTTCAAGGATTGACGTCAATTGTCCGAAGGTTTTTGTCCTAGACATTTCATCCGCTAGTGTCATTATAGTCTCACAAGTCGTGAACAAGGAAAATGTTAATAACGCTGTTAACACGAATAAGTCTAAAATTGTCGTTAATTTAATTCAATCTGGTCTGTAAGGGTGTTTCGATGGTATGAAACATTATCTCGGCGACCTCTGATTTAATATGAATAAGAACTGTTTCACAAATATTCGCACGTTAATTTACTTCAGCTAATGAAATACAAAAAGAGAAAAACTTGCCTTTGTTTTGATGAAAGTGTTGGCGTAGAAAACTAATTATAATGAAACTAACATTTAAAGTGATGATTTTGACTTAAATTATGTTCAGTTTTAAATGGAGATTTAAAGTAATGCATTTTAATTCAAATAAAAATACGAAAAAGGGTTTGACTTTCAAATATCTCAACCAAAGTTTTATTAATACTCAAAATTAAGAGACTGTTTTGGAGACTGTTTTGGAAGACGAAATATGCCTTATTGTTTTTTCTGTTATCCATGATTTGCACAAACAGTTTTGGCTAATCCTAAACTGTTGAGGCAGGTTATTTTGAAGTTTAGATACAGGTTAAAGCTTTTGTATCTGTGGGAAGGTATGAGTAGTATAAAAAGTATGCAATAGTTTTGCTTTAAAGCAATGAGAAGTTACAATTATATATATGGATAGAAATGTTTTGTCAGGTAAAATCGCAAAGCAATGTTATCCAGCAAAGAAAATCCCGCAAAATTTCCCTCATTCATGATTGTCTTTTCATTATCGTACTCGTTCATTCCATTTTAACTATAGCTCTCATTCTTTTCACGTTCAATAAAACACTTAATATTCATTCCATTTTCATATTTGCACTCATTCATTCCATAAAAACACTCATTCATTGCCTTTTCCTTTTAGCACTCATTCATTCCGATTTAGCATAGCAATGCGCTTGTTTTGAACAACAGTGAATAGTTGAATGACTAATAACGTTTTAAATAAAACAAAAAGAAATAACATACCTTACATAAGAAAGTTCTGCAATTGTTATCTGCAATCTGAATTAGTATCCCTGGACTGGGACTAGGCCTATCCGATACGTATTTAAAAACCTTCTAAGGCCATTGGATGAAATTATCCATGTCCTGCATCTTGTTTTTAATAGGTGATATAATGATTGTTTAAACGCATTGATCATTTAAAATCAATTTAATACAGGTATATGTATTAATGAAGGTAGAAGTAT
>JAZAYU010001520.1:0-37371 GCA_038501625.1 Corbicula japonica | reverse complement strand
GTGTAGTTTCTATAGAGATTAAAAAAAGGATTAGTAAAATTACAACAAATTCATGTAAATCAAAATGTAATTTGAAATATTTACCTATTTATAGCGCATTTTGATACATTTTGACAGCAGATACACTAGAGTAGTTTTCGTAGTAAGCGTGACGTCATAATTTCAACTAGCGGGCGATAAAAATCTCACGAGACTACAGTATAAACAAATATGTCCGCAATGCAAGGTTCCACTCGATTTTAGGGACCTAGACGATACTAATGAAACTCACCATAATTACACAAAAGTTATTCCAGTATGTGCGAACAATACACACAACACAAGAAATTATAATGAAAAAAATGTGATCAACGGGAATTAAATACAAAACACTCTGGAATGTAATAATACATTCTAATCTGCAACAAAATATATATAAGCAATATACCTAGAGACAAACACTAACAAAACACAACACAATAATGCAAACAAATCTCAAACAAAATAAACAGAACCAAACAAATTGTAGCCAGTCAGGTAATGTTTTTTACAACTTAGAAAAAATGTACAAATAGTTTTTGGCACTGTTGATATAGCTTGCATTTCAAAATCTTTGCATGTCCCCTGGAGTTTGGCAGTTGTTTTTTTTCAACTGCATTAGTTTTTGCATTGAACATTTTTTATTTTCCAAAATCTACAATATGAAAAGGTACAGTGGTTTATGGACAATATGTCTCATTGATGACATGCCCCAGACAACAGCTAAGAGACACAGACCTAAGACCTGGATTTGCGAAAGTTTCTACCCAGAATGGTGAAACAAGGACTGCCTAGTGTTAAGACAATACAATCCACATTTAAAAAAAGCTAGACTGTATATCTTTCACGAAAATGACAATTTTCAAAAACAAACTTCATAAACTACAGTTAGTACATGCTACATGAGCACTGGTCCTATTTTGCTTTCTCTGATGAATTTGAAAATAAATAAAAACATGCTGTTTTAATTACAGTTTTGTTACCAATTAAGAAAGTGTCTTTTTCTTTCAAAAAGATCAAATATTACACGAGGACCACTGTTCTTTGTTCTAAATGCTCATAAAAGTAAAGCCTGAATTGTTTTTTTTAAATTTGCAAGTAATTCTCTATGGTTAATAGCTGTTGAAAAAAAATAGTGGTTTGATGGGGCAATAAATTGATAAAGTATTTCCTTGTTTTGATTTTCGTACATTTGATTCAGTCTCTACAGGGTCGCTGTCCTAGACCTAAACATCTGAAAATCATGGGCTGCATTGCCTGGGCAGTATAGCTAATTGGTCATAATACCGTAATTTCGTTTCGTACAGTGCAACACATCTTAGTTATATTTATTTTGTATGTTAGGTATTAAAAACTAGCTTATCCGTTATAGGTAGCACCTATTGTTATATTATTACAGATAATTTCTACATCTTTGTTATTGTTTTAAAACACAGTCATGAAATCTTGATCATTGATAGCGGCCAAGTAAAGTTAGAAGAAAAAGTGGCCTTTCTCAAAGCACATGTAAAATAAACAAAAAATGAAAGAGGAATCAAAAGATCGTATTATTCGCTAATTTAGAAATCACAAGACTGAGAAACGATTACAAATTAGATATCCGGATGACGATATCCGAAATATACCACACTATTCGCGAAAACATATTACATTAATATCTTATCGCTTGTTACGGTATACATTCAATATCACCATATGCAAAAAAATAAAAAAAATAGTTAATCTTGTTTATTCTTGCATATGTGCATACTGTGTATTATCTTGATACCGTACCTCTATCTGTTGGTGCAAATGTTTGTTTCTATGCATTTTAGGCAACACTGAGTTGCCGTTCTTGTCGCAATAGGTGTCGTGAAATTTTGTTTTTGTGAAAACAGCAATTTAATGTTGACAAGATCTCAAGATTCCTTACAAAGTTACAAATAAAAACATAAAGAAGCAGTGACAACTCATGACATTGTAAGTATCTGTCATTAAACATCTTATTAGCATTGCTTAGCAACCTGCAATTGTTATGGTGCGTTTAATTTAAAGCATAGGGGGCCGGGGCGGTGTTGGGATGTTGTGCCTTGTGGGGTGCCTTTTATTTTAAAACCCAAATCTTTGACTGATATAATATACCATAAAATGGTATATTATATCAGTCAAAAATTTGGGTTTTAAAAGGCGCCCCACAACATCCCATCACCGCCCCGACCCCTATGATTTAAAGTCTGTGATAATGTTCAAATAGTCAGGTACCCAGGTAAATGACCACTAGAAATTACTAGAAATTAGAATACATATTTATTTCCATTACAATTTTTATTATGTCACAGCCACAGGGATGGGGAGGAGGTGGAGATATGCATCCAGACCAGGACTTGAACCCAGGACCTTTCTCTAATATGGTGATTGCTCTCCCAACTGAGCTATCAAGGCCCATATATAGTGACTTAATTCCTATTATTGTAGAGTGCTGTGTAGTTAATTTGCTATATAGGCTAACGGCCAAACCTCCTAGCTATCACAGCCACACTTTGGGTGCCTTATGTCTCAAGGTGAAAAAAATGTACTGCCAGATTGGACTTGACCTCTGGACCCTGGCTTACAGGGTGAGGCGCCAAGTGCTGTCCTGAATGAGCTATTACGACAGCTTTTGACACTTTCTCCCCAAATAGAGATAAGATTTGTACCACGACAATGCTGTGTGTCAATACAGTAAACTGTACTTACTTATTTACAGTTGCCTTTTCTGCATAAGGCCAAAAAAGAAAAGATGTGTTTTATTTTTACCATACCTATCATATATTTAGGGACCCTGCAGTAATTTTTTTTTCTGAAACATCAGTCAATATTAAAGTAGTTTGAAACTTAGAAAAAACAGTGCAACAAACAACAAAAAATGTTTGTGAGTTTTAGTGGTTTTAATAGCAAAATAAAACTACATTTGTACAGATTGCTCCATTAAAAAATCTGATGAAAGTGATGTGTGTCCACTAAAGGGATATTAATGGGGATAGGATTCAAGTGTAGAAGATGTGCAGAACATATGCATCAGTCATGCACATTGAAAGTTTAGGTCAAATTGGATTTTAAAGTTTGGAGCCACATTCAGTGTCATTAGCCAAATAAGGGATGATACTTGTGTAAGATTATTGTAAAATTATTGTAAGATTTACTTCCCCTGATAACACAATTTTCAAAATAACATTAATGAATCTAATAGTGGAGCATGCTGTCTCCTCTGACAGCTCTTGTTCAAAAAAGCCTGGGCAAGATATGATTTAGTTTATCATTTAGATAAGTAAATAAAAGATATCATGTTGCACTTAATATGTAATTTTGTAGGTTAGCATGTCTGTTCATTTCTGTTCATAACAAGTAGGTTAGTGTTATCTTAACTTAAATGTAACTGTATAATTTATATTGACAGTTTCATGATAAATTGATTTACAACTTAAACTCATTCTTTTTCTGAATGTTAGTGCTTTCCAAAAATTGATTACATTTAATTTGCTAGTTATTATATTAGAACTTAAATATAGTGGTCAACAGCAAATAATATATGCTTTTGTGACTAGACAGAAATTTGTGCTGATTTACAGTACACAAGGAGTTAAGTGTTTTATTTAAAGTCAAGTGTAACTGAGACACTGTAAAAAGACTCTGATAGTGTAATGGTTTAATACATAAATATAGTTGACAAATAATGTGATTTTAATTACATGTAAAGTATCTTTGTAATTGAAATAGTAATTAAAACACAGGTAAGATCCTTTTGTTACTTATCCAGTAAGAATTTACATTTGAATTTAAGATCATTAAACTCAAACTACACAACAATGCAAGATAAGGGATTAACAGTCTGAAGTATGGTCCTCCTTTCCAAATAAAATTTGCAAATTTCTTATGAGTTGTACACTTTGTTTTCAAATCAATCTTTCCATCTGATGACACAAGCTCCATGATGATTCTAAAATGCCTGAAAATGTTAATTTACCATATTAACAATTATTACATCTTTCAATTGGGAATGTGCTTCTACAGGTGGGGCTTAAGTAAGGATGGAAAAAATCTGACTAATATAAATCAGCAGACTTCTTCTTCCTTATACAGGACAGGAATCCAAAGCTCAGGATTGTAGTGTGTCCACTTTTGAAACTGACTGGTTGAAATATAACCTCAGCATCTTAAATTTACCAGTTAAGATAGTGAGACTGTAGATTCTTTATAAACTATAGCTTGTGATTGGACAGTTAAGATAGTGAGACTGTAGATCCTTTATAAACTATAGCTTGTGATTGGACAGTTAAGATAGTGAGACTGTAGATCCTTTATAAACTATAGCTTGTGATTGGACAGTTTTGGAGGCCAGGCATCTCTTTCTATCAGTCAGCTGTCAGAGATTTAAGTTGGGACTTGTCTGCTGACTCCAGTTGACTCCGGATGTGTACTGCCGTCAGTCAGCTTCCTGGGTTGCCAATCAGAGCTCAGGCCAAATGTGGATTGGGGAAACTGCAGACAAATCCTATCTCCCTTAGGTTTCGAACCCCCAGGCTCCTGATCTGGAGTCCAATGCTCTACACCTAGACTACTGTTCTTCCATGTACTGCCCTTTACTTGCAAACTGACTGTTGTCATGTAACACAATTTAAATTTGCATAAAACTTGCAAAATAAACAAATAAACATTTTTTACGAAGTTTATATGACCAGCAAGCATGTCAAAGGTTATCTGAGATTTAGATGAAACATGATAAACATATGAGTCGGCATGTCACAACTGAACTGGTTTACTGATAATTTATTTTGAAAAATACATAAAAACCAGCGGTCATATAATGACATTTTAAATAAAAGTTGATTTCAAAATTGCATTTTTGTCAGATTTTGGGAGCATGTTAAGAAATATGATACTGTGATTTTAATTCATTTATCATGCTTGAATGGATAATCCTTTTCTTTATTGATGCACCTTTTATCTCATTTGTGACCAGTGTAGATCAAGATCATCTGGCACAATGTTGCTGTCTGATCTGGACCTACACTCTTCACTTCCCTAATGAATTTAAAAGCAAAACAATACAGATCCTGATCAGACATCTTGGACATGAAGGCTGATCTGGATTTACCCCCAGTAAAAAGTTGTATGTTAATACTTGATAAATTGAGATCTGGCTACATAGATTAGATATATAGCCCAAGATTATAAAACTGAGATTGGAGACCAGTCTCAAATCTCATGCATCTTATTGGCTGAAATGACCACAAGTTGCCATTTCAGCCAATCAGAATGAGATGCTTGAGATTTGAGACTGGTCTCCAATCTCAGTTTTATGACCTTGGGCCCTGCAGGCCATGGTTAAGTCTGAGGATATTAATGGGGGCCTACCGATATACAGAGTTACCTCTCATTCGTAGTGGCTTCCCTTGCTGATTGGGTAGTTCCGGTTTAGAAGCGGTAATAAGCGTAGCCATAGACAGTGTAGATAAAAAGTCTCAAAAGTGCTTTTGAATTAAAAATGTATTGTCGAAGTTACACAAAAGTGAAACAGGCATATCAGAATAACCAATCCATCATCTTTGTAAAATGATTTTAAGTTTATAACTATATTTCCAAATGCAACTTGGCCTATTTACGTAGCATTATCCTTTATAAAATTTTATATATTGGCTAGCATGGAAATTATAGCTTTTTAAAACTTGCAATTAAGTATTCAGCCAATCACCGTTAAGTCATGCAAACAATGCTAATTAAGAAAAGGGACCGTGTGGGGGGGGGGGGGGGGGGGGGGGGGGGGGGGGGGTTATGACCGTGTTACATAATCTAATTAGCAAGTTTGAGTCTTACCAGCTGGAGGTGTGATCAAGGCCTTTTGAAGTTTGTAGATTTGTAAGAAGTTGAAAAGTTGCTAGATTGGGGGAAGGTCATTTTAAGAAAATGACTAGGGATTAAATATTTTAACTAATTGTCACAATGTTGTTTGAGTCCCAAGGCATTGTTTTTATTTTATTTTGGCAACTTAACGCGCTCCGAACTAAATTTAATAAAACAGCCATCGGGAAGGTTTAACCCAGAAATATATTTATTTAATGAATTAAAATTGATTGTAAAGCTAAATAAACAAAAAATCAGAAATAAAGACAAAAACGCAAAAACATTATGAAATCATGTTCAAAACGGTATACGAATAAGAGAGAACTCTTTTTTAAAAGGAGTATATATTGAAAATACGTCGACACGAACATGGCACAAAGTGTGAACCGAATGGTGTGCATTCAATTTGTAGGGAAAGACTCAGTTATTTAAAAAAAATCTATAAAATTTCTGCCAAAGAAATTGTATCATAGGCATGAAAGAACATGCATAAAAGGGAACGGGCGTTTTATTGCCGGACGTCAAACCTTACTTACTCGTACATTATTTGTCATAAATTTTACTACCTTTTTCTAAGTTTTTCTAACATTTTTTTTTTCTCAAATCTGCCTTTTTTGAGCATGATTAATGCGTATTTTTTTACTATTTAATAGTAACAGAATGGGCCAAACATAACGATGTTAAACACAAACCTCTCCAACATATACAAATGGTTAGAAGAGAAATGTTATGCGCTGCACTATAAAAACTATTTTTCCATTCAGTGCTAATAATCGAATGTTTTCATGCATAATGATGATCTCTGAACAAGCAGACCCTATTAAAACGTATTTAAATGGATCACGGATGACTACTGCATGTATTCTGTTTTATTGTCAATCTCAGACCGGAACTACCCAGTGACAGGTGCGCGTCACAAAGGGAGGTAACTTATGACAGAATATTTAGATAACTCTGTATATCAGTAGCACCCCATTCCTTGACCCTTCTGATTCCACTGAAAAACCTATTATGGCAACAAGATCTAGCAACTAGCTGATATGGAATACTGGTTGCACATGCAATAAAACTCATATATATGTAGTGTAAAGCATTAACTCGCAGCTTGTATAAAAGCATGTTATCATGTGACTGTCTGTTGTGTTACCGTTATAATTTATAATCATTACATGTGTTAAAGTTATGGAAAAGAAGAATTAATAATAGCAAGAATATTTATTATTTCTGTTATGTTCATGCTGTTAGATATTATGAATATAATTATTGTGTGCAAAAGTATGTCACAGTGTTACTAAAATGATGACAGCTTTAATAGATTAGAAGTATAAAAAATATTCAGTATACTTAAACCCAGCCAGCTGCAGTTGAGTTCTGTCCTTAATTCTTGCTAATTAGATCGCATGAATTAATTTGCGAACCAGTTTGCCTACTTACGGCAATAAAATATGTTTAGACTAATTAATATGCTATTTAAACATACTGTGAAATTGTAATCAATTGTGAGGTATTTATTTTCTTGGATTTCATGGAAGAACAGGGCCTAACATCATAAACTGAGATTGGAGACCTGTCTCAAATCACAAGTATCTTATTAGTGTGAAATGGTGATTAGTCGCCATCTCTGCCAATCAGATGCTTGAGAATTGCAACTGGTCTTCAGTTTTTGTTTTTATGATCTTTGGCCCTGATTCACATTCATAGAAGATATTTTATTATCACATTTGGTACTGTTATGTTCCCACGAATTGGGAGGCATATAGAGTTGCACTGTCTTGTCCAGACGTCCCTCCATCTGTATGTCCCCAAAATCTTGTGGCATCAACTCCTCATTAACTATCAGATGGATTTCTTTTGATCTTGCACAGATGATCAACAGTAAAGAAAATATTTTTTCCTGTGATAGGCAATAGAAAATTAATTCCTAGATTCGCATCCCCGCTTGCCCCTTGAAAATCACTCAGCCCGAACGTTTTTTATTTAGAAAAAAAAAATGCGGAACGGTAGAGTACGGCAATGCAGTATGAAACATTTAAGTGTGATCGCCAATTCATAGTCAGCTAAACGCTTACCTATCTTTGCACTACACAACAGTCGTTGACAACAGTTAGAATGATAAATAAAAAGTAAAAAATTAAACCCGTCCACCCGCCCCAATTTTCCCCAAAATTTTGATGAGAATCTAGGAATTAATTTTCTATTGCCATAATCTTAACCAGAGTAATGGCCCTTTGTTACAAATGTTGTTGTTGTAGCAGTGGGGACATCTGTGTCCGAGGACACATTCTAGCTTATTCAAGATCCATGAAATTACACCCCTAGTTATAAGTTTTTTTCTCAGGGTGGTTGGGGATTTCAAATTGAATTTCTGCAGAGTTATCTGATAAAGCAGTAGCTTGACATTGTTTACTTGTAATTATTTCACTGACAAAAAAGTGTCAACATCATGGCATTTAGCTTGTCTAAGTTGACCCGAGACATTATAACTGTCTACTGGTAAACAAGAGATAAACTGGAAATGTTTACATGTATAAACACAGGTAAAATACCTGACCGCCGTATAACTATACCGTTGTTTACCCTCATTATTTAACCCTCTTCCCCTCCCGCCTTTCTCTCGGTGACAGATCTCCGTGCCCGACTCCCTTCCTTAAACTCCCCCGCCCTCATTTAGTTTGTCCTCGTGTTATTTTGCTTAATTGTGCATTTGTCTCCTGTGCAATTTATATTGTGTGCATTTATCGTGAACTTGCATTGCATATTCACTCTTATGAATAAATGTTGTTATTGTGTGGATTAAATGAATAATTAAGTTTATATTATATTGAAACTTATACATGGTGTTCGTTTTCTAGTTAATAGGTTATATTTACGCTACCAAATCGCTACCAAAATTATATATGGTCTGAGATCAAGATTTGTCCGCCGGCATATGAACTTTCTTATAGCTTTCGTGTGACTTTAATATAGTTGGGACGCCACACACCCCTAGTTATAAGTTTTTTTCTCAGGGTGGTTGGGGATTTCAAATTGAATTTCTGCAGAGTTATCTGATTAAGCAGTAGCTTGACATTGTTTACTTGTAATTATTTCACTGACAAGAAAGTGTCAACATCATGGCATTTAGCTTGTCTAAGTTGACCTGAGACATTATAACTGTCTACTGGTAAACAAGAGATAAACTGGAAATGTTTACATGTATAAACACAGGTAAAGATTTTGTTTAAGTTCATTTTTACAGTAACAATCCAAGGTAGAGCTTTGAAACTTAACATACTTGTCTGGCATCACAATAACAATTATCAGGACACGTTTCATAACTCTGGACTGTATTTATTTGTAGAAGTTACGCCCCTTTTTCACTTAAAATTTAAGAAGAAAACCTGGTGTTGCTGGATTGCAACATCTTCTAGTACCAGTCAGTACTTATCACAGAAAAGAATATTAAATGATAAAGTCAGACTATCCTAGCACTGAATAATCTTTACACATCTCTGTCTATAGACATCACAAAGTTCCATACAAATCTCTTTAGAATGTTCCTCTATTCATGTATCGGGGCCTGCTCTACTTTGGGTAGGTTCCACAGTTGCCTATGAATCAGGGAACAATTCACTTGGCGACACAGTGAATATTGATTAAGTGCAAAAACTTTATAGTGTCGCTTGCCGGTGCTCGTACTTCCAGCCCAGATGCACCAGTATCGGTAAGTGCCATGGATTTGCAATGGGTTGAAAACACATTGGGTTGTTTGTCACTGATGGTGGGCGACCTGAAACCAGTTTGGGTTCAAGCCACTGCTTACAACTGTCGGTTTACAATGGGCCTTACACAGGGCCATTAAGGCATGAATTTATGTGAATACAGGAGTAAACGGGTATGCGCGAAAATTTAGTCTCTTTGAAATTTTCATGGTTCATAGAGGCTTGCCCACGTGCCAATATAACTCGTACCACAGAATGTTCAATAATGTTCAAATATTCAAAATTAATGGCCAAGCATGCGCCCCACAACACAAGTACTCCAACAGCTAAATATCCTGCAGCATCCCTGGTTAACCCTTTCCTCCATATATTCACATTTTACGCATGTGCAACCAGTGTAGATCCAAGTCAGCCAGCACATCCGTGCCGTCTGATTAGGATCTGCACAGGTCGCATTTTGGTCGAAAATAACCTTACAAATCAAAAAGCGAACAGTTAAGATGCTGATCAGACGGCACGGATGTGCCGACTGATCTTGATCTAAACTGTTCGCCCTCACAATAAAGGTTTATCTATGGAGGAAAGGGTTAAAACAATAAAATCATTGTGTCAAATGAAAGAATTTTCCATCTGACTTAAAACATTAATCTACTTAGGACTATAATCCAAAATGATTGAAGACCACCATATAATTAACCCTTTACTCCATAAAATACGCCTGTGTGACCAGTGTACATCAAGATCAGGCGGCACATCTGTGCCATCTGATCAGGATCTGCGCTGTTCACTGTTAGGTCAGAAATAGCCTAAACATTAGAAAAGTGAATTGTGTAGATCCTGATCAGATGGCACAGATGTGAAGGCTGATCTGGATCTTCACTGTTCCCCCATGCCATAAAGGCGTATATATGGAGGAAAGGGTTTACAGTTAACATTGTGATAAATGATGATTTTGTGCTGCCAACAAATAAAAAAACATTGTTGATATTCATTTGAACAGGAGAGGTGGTTAATAAGGTAAGAGGCGTTAAATATGAATGTTATCGGAATTGCATCCAAATGACATCTAATCTATTGTTTAACCAGCCGCTGTGATTCTCAGAAAGTTTATTTCCTGAATGGAACAGATTCTGTCAGGAATGTCTTAGTTGACTGATCCTTTGATAATTGTTGTCACAGAAGGGAGTTCCAATAATTTATATAATGAAAAACTAGCACATTTTCATTCCATATTATTTGGCAGCTATTAACATTTAGACAGATTTTATAACAGGTGCAGCCTTTCCATTTGATACATAATAATTATACAGTTGTTGATGTGTATGCAACCAGTGTATATTCAGATCAGCAATCACATACATGCTGTTTCTGACCAAGAAGCTTATAGCATACATATCCTGATCAGACAGCATGGATGTGCTAGCTGACCTGGATCTACACTCAATTCTCATATGGGATTAAACGCAATTATATGCAGAAAAGTGTAAAAATAATTAAATGAATCCTAAAAGAACCAGTATAAATTCAGATTAGACTGCAGCGATGTGCTGACCAATCTGGAGTGACACTTGTGGCACAGGGGAAAAAAGCCATATCCATAGAGCTAAGGGTTTAGAATGTTTGAAATTGAATTAGTTTAAGATAGCATGTAATGTTTTACTATGTCTGCATAAAAATATTGGTAGACTTAAAATAAACTGTAAAATTTAATGTTAGCCTACCTTTCGGAACATTGTATTTTATTTCATTTAAAATATGATACTTGGATTTACCCCTTTCCTCCATAGATACACCTTTTTGCAAGGGCAAACAGTTCAGATCCAGATCAGCCTGCACATCCGTGCCGTCTGATCAGGATCTAAACTGGTTGCATTTTGATTCATTAGGTTATTTCTGACCAAAATGCCACCAGTGCAGATCCTGATCAGACGGCACAGATGTGCCGGCTGATCTGGATCTACACTGGTCGCACATGCGTATTTATGGAGGAAAGGGTTTAATTATTTGTTGTTAACAACAGACCAAACATGAATATCAGTGTAAAACATTGTAGTTGAAACTGAACTTTATGGTTTACATTTGAACTTAAGGTAAATTTCTGATTAGGGGGATATTTGACCTTGAAGATATATAGGTAGTTAAAATTGCTTCAAATAAAGTAAATTTTCAAACTTTGCTTCTTACACAATTGATTGGAGTTGTGGCAGTACTGAAGAAAATTGATAAGGACACTTAGTACTGTTTTGATGCAGAAGAAGCATGCTTGACAAAGTTCTGAGCTTAAAAGTTTTTTAACTGTTGGCAGCTACAGTCATTTTAGGGTCAGTGACCTTGGCATTTAAGCTATATAGTGAAGCTACAGACATTAAAGTGTCAGTGACCTTGCCCGTGAAGGTAAATAATAATCACACCAGCTTAATTGTAAAAATTAATATTCTTTTTTTGCACGCAATTCTCAAGTTCTGAGCTTAAAAGTTTTTTAACTGTTGGCAGCTACAGTCATTTTAGGGTCAGTGACCTTGGCATTTAAGCTATATAGTGAAGCTACAGACAATAAAGTGTCAGTGACCTTGCCCTTGAAGCTACTTAACACTGACCATGATTATATAGCTACTGACATGTTTTAGTAACAGTTACTAAGCTTTGCCCTTGAAGCTACAGACATGTTTTAGTACTTAACAGTGACCTTGCCTTAGAAGCTACAGACATGATTGAGTGTCAATGACCTTGCCCTTGAAGCTACAGACATGTTTTAGTACTTATCAATGACATTGACCTTGAAGCTACAGACATGTTTAGTACTTAAGACTGAACTTGCCTTTGAAGCTACAGACATGTTTTAGTGACTGTGTAGGTTTGCCAATTTGAAGCTACATACCTGTTTTAGTGACTGTAGGTTTGCCAATTTGAAGCTACAGGCATGTTTTAGTAAGTTCCAGGGGTTTTCCTAGCCTTAGGGTCCGTAAAACGGACCCTTTCCCAAAGCAAACGGACCCTTTCCCAATCCGAAATTTCTTCCATTTTTCCCAATTGAATCCACAGATAATTTTCAAAATATAAGAAACAGTGTTAACTTTTGCTTTACGTTGTAAACAACAACTGACTGCTTTATCTCGCATTATGCATGTGACATCACAACCAGATGTAAAATTCGGTGCAAATGGTATAATTATGTGTCTGTATGGCGAACAGTTCGTCGAGATACCGGTACGTGCCAAGAAAATAGACGTTCCGTTCTGTTCAAAGAAGTTTTAACCGAATAAAATTGATTGGAGTTAATAGGCGATTTGGAGTAAAACAAATCATTCGTTTTCGCGATATTAACACTTATACATTACCGAGTATGGCCTCTCATAATAGCATTAATGCTACACAAAAAAAATGGTAAACGGGATTCAAAAGGCTGTTTGTCAATTGTTGACCTTTGCAAGAAATGGCAACAAAAAACACTGAACAAGAAACGTCACAACGTCAACCGGAATCTGGACAAACGGAGCAACACGAGGGTGTAAGTTTTGCTTGTCTGAAAGCAGTTAGAAAACAAAGAAAAATTCTGTTATAGTCATTTGTTGACTTCAACAAATTAAAATTATTCCATACCTTGAGTTTTTTCTGAAAAAAAAAGTCTGTATGTAGGTTTTAAACACTAAACTACCCTGACTGAATAAAAAGTAAACTTATCCTTCCTTGTAAAAGTTTAAAGAAGGGATGATTTCAAAATTCCCAAAACTTGTATTTTTGTCGATAAAAATTCCCAAAATGAGACATTTCACGCGCTAAAATTTTCCCAATTCTGGCCAGGGTCCTTTTCCCAAAATGTCTAGGAAAAGCCCTGGACTAACAGTAGCATTTCAGTTGAAGCTACAGACATGTTTAAGTAACTTAACAGTGACCTTGGTTTTGAAACTACAGACATGTTTTAGTAACAGTAATTGTTGTGTGAGGTAACTCTGTGGGATAAATAATAATCACACCAGCTTAATTGTAAAAATTAATATTCTTTTTTTGCACGAAATTCTCAATTCTGTTATGATAGTATTATAAAAATCTTTTATCACTGAACATAATTGAACAAGAAAAAGTGAGGTTTTAAGGATCAAAAACTTGTGTGTCAGAAAGTCTTTTTATAAATTTACTGTCAGATTATTTGACATGAATAAGGTCTGGGCTAACCTAACCTTGTGATTTATATACTTAAAGATAAACATTTGTATGCTGGTCACAGCTTGTACCTATGTCTAATATAAATCAGGTTTTAGTCATTCCATGAAAAAGGAACTTTGAAAGCCATCAAACAGGACAATTAGTGAAATATTGCAGACTCGGTTTAATTGAGCTTGTTTATGGGCAGTAATGGAAATGTGTACTATTGTCCACATCACCTAGCACTGACTTCCTGAAAGTTGAAAAAAAGTGTTAGACAAGATGTAAAAACCTGTCTGACAGAAACAAATTCTGTCAGACCAAAACATGTTAAATAGAAATTAGCAAGTATAAGAAGTTGAAATTTTTTCTGACATTAAACTTAAGTCTAACATAAGAAATTAATTAGACCGGCCCAAATTTGCAGGACATGTCAGTCAGTCATGCAACTTTCGGGACCTCTGGCCTTACACCCGGTTGTGGGCAACTCAATAAGTGAGCCATGAAATCATCATTCAGCTTTGGTGCAATTGTTTAAAGGGTAGTAAGGATTCAAATAAATCTTATTATACACAATTGAGGGCAAAACTTAAATGCTTTTTTCTTGGAATTTAGGACTTGTCCAATGTCTAATTATCCAGAGGTCATTGTCAAAGTATGATGATTTTCGTACTATAGTCAGAATTTTTTAAGGCAATTAAATTGTACTACTGTATTTGGAACATGTCATTATAAGAGATTATGATAGTCTCCTTTGAGAGATTTAACCATTAACTTTTAAATTAGAGCTAAAATAGAGTTATAATTAAACCATTAATAACAGGACTGGTGTCATTCTTTAACAGTATAATCTTAGTAAAATGGTGTGATTTATTAAAAATGTTTTCACATGCTGATGTTAGGATTTCATTATTATCTCTTAACTCCATAATTATAAACAAGTTTATTGCATTTGAAAAAAGTGTACATTCAGATCAGACTTGGCACATACATGTCATCTGATCAGGATCTACACAGTGTTTGCTTTTTGAGCAGCAATTACCCAATAAACCAAATAGTGAACAGTGTAGATCCTGATCAGACATGGATGAGACAGCACTTATGTGCCATCAGATCCGGATGGACAGCCATATATCATGGAGTAAAGGGTTAACAAGATTGGCTGTGGAGACTGATTCTTGTGAATAAGTAGTAAACAAGTCCTAAGTGTTCTTCACTAGACCTCACTAAACAATACATAAAATTTAAAGGCAGTCGCTACAGTTTTTTTAACAAGTATTAAACTACTGTACCACCGTCTAAATGCAATGTATAAAACACAGTTCACGGTCCAATCTGGGTTTTATCAATGTATAAAACACAGTTCACGGTCCAAGACATGACTTATTCGGACATCTTAGCTCGTTTCGGATACGTATGTGGATTATTGGTTAAATTTTGGCTTAGGTTTTAAATTCGCACACTGGTCCGAGCGCGAAATACGCGAAAATTAAGCCATCGCTTAATAAAATGATACCACAGTAATAATTAACGATGTACACTATATACC
The DNA here is from genome assembly GCA_038501625.1 of Corbicula japonica. NCBI lineage: Eukaryota > Metazoa > Mollusca > Bivalvia > Venerida > Cyrenidae > Corbicula > Corbicula japonica. Next base: position 22,101 of record JAZAYU010001520.1, on the reverse strand, counting down.
TTTAAGTCTTTTTGTTTATACATAATTACCCCCCTCCTTTTTGAAATTGCCATTTCGAACAAATTAACATGGTAACCTACATTTTTCTTTTTTAATTTATGTTTGTTATACATTGGTGAATATATTGGTAGTATATGGTGAAATTCTATTATGTTAAATTTAAGTAATCTTAAAAACATCCCTTAGAATGAAAAGATTTGACGATAAATTCTTTGTAGTAAAATAGGTAATACTAAATTTTTTATATGTGTTTCATTATTTGTATTGCAAAAATTAGCAATTAATTTGTAATTTAGAATGTTTTTAACTGAAAAATAGAATTATTTATGATATTCTTGTGATACATTCTATGATTTTATGTCGACAAAGAAGTCTATGAAAATCGTAAAAATTGTTCAAAATGTGACATCTTCGGTATCTAATAAAAAACAAGTAAGCCCGGTAAGGTCCCATTTTTATTTGGTTTTTCATTGCATAACATCATGCTCTTGACATAGACAAAGTTTGAATAAAATCTATTACATGTATTGGGAAAATTTTGATGAAACTGTAGCGACTGCCTTTAATACACTTTTCACAAAAATGATATTTTATTTTCATATCAGTATGTAGTACTTTTTAGAAGTTAAGTCATTGTTTGTGGGCATATTACATTTAATTTAAACTAACAAATATAATATCCTCCAGAAATTTGGAGTTATGGCCCTTTTAAATATTTTAGATTAATAATGCAGGGGAGGTAATACATTGAATTAAGTACTTAAATATCTGCAGTAATCTCCCTTGATTACACTTATTGTAACTGAGGTGCTACCATTGTAGATTTAGATCAGCCTGTACATTTCTGCAATCAGAGCCATAATCTGATCTATATTTTTTTGCTTCTTGTTATTAGAACTTTGATTAGATCCATGCAGTCTGATCTGGACTTTTACTGGCAGTTAATAGATACAGCCAGGTATGTAAATAATTTCTTTAAAATATCTTCCCTTAGTACTGATAGATATCAAAAATGCACTGTATTGGTAGATGTGTACCATTAATTATTTGATGTATGACTTGAAACTTTCCACACGTTTGCTAAAATATTAGGGCTGCAGTCGCCGCCCCTGTGGCTCCAGCTTCTTCATGTCTGCCAGGTAATGTGGGACTGATTTTCTTTAAAATATCTGGCAAAAATACTGATGGATGTCAAAAACCACTGCATTCTTAAAAGTGTACAATTAATTATCAGATGTATGCAGTTAACTTGTTACTTTCAACAGGAAGATGGCCACTTAAAACAATGACAGAGATTGATATCAGCTGGATAAAATAGAGAATTATAAACTAGTTTCCTAATATACCGGTATGCATCAAAATTTTGTGAAAATTAAACAGATGAGGAGGATTTTAAATTTGAAAATAAGTTTTTAATTACATTGTTTGAGTATGTTACACTGCATATGTGCATGGATTCAGGGATTTTTCTACTGCCACATGAAAGAAGACCTTATCATAATACAGAGAAACATGCTGTGAGTTTGCTCCTAAAAGTCTTTAAGACACAGTTCAAGTGGGGAATTGAACAGTATGTTTTTGCATGTGAAAACGTTGTGGATCCAGATCAGCTTGCATAATAGTGCTGTCTGATCAGGATCTACACTGTTTACTTCTGCGTCAGAAATTTTTTTAATGAATCAAAACTGAACAGTGTAGATTTTGATCAAGTGACACAGAAGAGCAGGCTGATCTGGATCTAGACTGTTCTCCCATGGGATAACAGCCATATCCCATGGAGTAAAAAGTTATAACCATTATCTGGGCTTAGAGGACCAAATTCATTATGGTGAACAGTTTGATTTTATCAGGAGTGTATTACGCAGCTTGTGTCCTGATTGTAAGAGACATCATTATGTGAGGTTCCATTTTCAAGAGGGATCAAATTTTGCAATGTTGTGTATTTGAAATTAATTCTATAAAGCAGTAATTGCACAGTAACTGAAATCATCTTTATTCATCCACTTTTAAGATCAATTTAGTCTAAAGTCACTATATAAGTTGATTGCCTTTTGTGCATGTATTACACATGTAGGTAGTGATGCTGGAACTGGTTGGTCTATAAGTTCTACAGTATTCTTGCTATACGGCAAAACACATTATGACCTGCAGACTAAAAGTGATGCCGTGTTCTGGTCAAGCTTTGGGGAGACTCAGGGTTGATATATTATAGCAGAGTTTAACAATAGAGTTGAAGTAGATCTGTTAAAACGTTAAAATTTTATTATGGGTTAAACCTTTTATTGTGCAAACACCTTTTATCACACAGGCAATTGGTTTAGATCTAGATCAGCCAGCACATTCATGCCATCTGACCTGGATCTACCCTGTTCGACTCTTGAAAGAAATAACCTATTGAACTAGCTAACAGTGAATAGATATTGATAGATATTGATAAGATGGCAGATGGATGTGCTGGCTGATGTGGATCTACACAGGTTGCCAATACAATAAAAAGTCATATTCCATGGAGAAAAGGGTAATAGGTCACGAAATTCAAAGAATTGTTGCTAAGAATTTCAGTCAGTTTCAGTGAAGGCTTGATTTGAGTTCATATTAAATTATCGGGGAGCTTGACATCTCAGTGTGATGTCACTATCCGTATTATTGGATATTTCATTAAATCGTTTCCTTTCTAATCTATAGTGTTTGTCTAGAGTCCAATATTTGCTACTGTGTAAAGCTGCATGTTGTTTGTGGCGAATTATATTGTGTATCTGTGAAGTTTTTATATGTCTACTTTACTAATTGTGGTAGATATCTAGTGAAGTTTGTATTCTGAATGGATTTTAAAATAGTGCCACATCGATTTTGGGAGTCGGGCGGGGTCGTGGCTGGGTTTGATTTGTGTGATTATTATCATTAAATTCTATATTTCAGATTCCTTTGTATTTCATGGAATCAGAATGACAGATTTTATGGATTAAATTTACATAAACAAAAATAGATGTCATAAGGTTTCTCTGTTTCAAATTTATAATTGACATTATAAAATTATGTTTTAGCAGTTGCTCATTATACTTAAAATGATTGTCAAAATTGTAGAATTGTCACAATAGAAAAAGTTAAAATTGGGGCAATTATCTGCGTTTGTATAGAAGTTCGACAAAGATTCAGCCCTTTTTATTTTAATGTCAGTGCCTTTAATATGACGAGTAATTGAAAAGTTCATAAAACTTATATTTTAAGAGCTTTCGTTAAAGGGAGATGTGCAGGATTGATGAATGGAACAGATTTGCAAAAAGGGTTATTAATCAGTTGAATATCATTATTTGAAGCCCAAATATTGATTTACACCCGAAATATTTCAAACCAATATTTTATTACGCACATAGGTTAGCTATTTTTGTATTTCCCGCATAAAGCCGCGGTGGTTTTTGGGATTGATGTGATCACTTCAACCAAAGTACACTTTTGGTGTACCTTGCCGACCATCGACGTCGCCATTTGTTTCAAAATGCCTGGGCAACCACGAACAGTAAGCGTGACATTCCCATGATCGCTAAATATAGAATGTATTTTTGTATAGGGATTTCTTCAGCGGATTGTTTTCAGGTCCAGTAAAATGGTAAAATTAACCGAAAACTTCCTCCTGGAGGGTTTGAAATATAGAGTTTAGTGAAAAGTACACATAAGTGTTACATAGATCGATCTGTTTACGATTTTACAGAGTACACCTGCTCGACCCTGCACATCTCCCTTTAATATGGCCACTTGGTAATGAAGAAGTTACATGCCAAATACATGTATGTTGTTATTACAGTAGATTGCAGACCAGACTCAGCTTGTGATTGGTCAGTTTTGATTCTGGTCTCAATTTAAACCAATCAGATGCTTAGGATTATTGAAGTCAAGTCTTGTAATATAGGGAAAGATGTAGCATTGAGTTTTGAAGGACTTATTTGTTATTAAACATTGTTTGACTTGGTGAAAATAGTGATTACTCCTTTAGGCTACTTCATATATACAAGTTTGAGAGCATGTGCCTCCTACGTGTAGATCAAAATCAGCTGGCAGATTCATGTACCATCTGATCAGGATCTGCACTGTTTGCTCTGAATTATTTGGTTATTTCTGTCCAAAAATCGAACAATGCAGATCCTGATCAGACAGCATGAATATGATGGCTGATCTGGATCTACAGTGGGTACACATGCAATAAAATGATTATATATGGAGTAAAGGGTTAAAAAGTTGAATACTGTAAACTTACAGATAAATTCTGTTTCCGTTGGCAGTTTATCCTTGGTAAACAGCTGCTGCTAAGAAAAGTTACAGTGGAATTCTGGGAAATAATGTGCATAGATAAGATATGATGGATTTAGTATAAACAAAAACTATCAGAAAAGCTTTCTTTATATTGAAAATAGCAATTTTTGTTCTTCCATTAAAATCTGTTTGTTCAGTGCAATAATTGGAGGCTGACAATTAATTGTGAACTGCAGGTGATAGACTATTAACAATTTATTGTGAGGTAAAGTCATTCATTATTCTAAATACAGTAATAATTGATATCAGAAAAAACTAAATGACAGATTGTAAGTATTTAGCATCTACATGATACAGGTGACTTTTAAAGTAATTCATCAAATTGTGAATTAATAAATAAATTAACCGAGATTAATTTACCTGTGTAGTGTACTGCCTGTGAAAACTTAGACAATATATCAAGAGTCTCAGAGACTGCCTGCATAATAGATGCCAAATCATTATTCCAGAAGATTTTCTCATGGATTTATAAATCATTTCTGAACTATGAAAAAGACAAAAAATGGTAAGTCTGTACAGTTATTCTGTGGTTTGGTGTTTAATTGACCTGTTTTTGTAAGCAATTGAAGGCTACACCTATGCTAACTAGTCATTTATACCAGGGCAGGATGCACATTTCCAGGAAATGGGTTCTTTTAATGGGGCAGTCTCAGGGTTACTAAGCAACATGATAATTTCTGGCCAAAATTCCCATGAAAATTAAATATTATTACACCTCATGTGATTAGTTTACTATATAGCGTAATGTGACGTCACAGGGAGATAATCGCTACTGTCACATATGCGACAGCATCATGTCACCCTCGCGTGGATCTAAAAATAAATATCTTGGAAATCCGATTACAAATTAACTTCTACGCATGCCTAATTGACCAAGGGAGATAAACGCATTTTGATCATTATTTGTAGCCGCTTATTGAGCATTATTGATTTTGGACTTCCGGCGCTTGATTTTGTTCCCAAACGAAATTTGGTCATAGTCAAGATCTCTAAAAAAACAAATGTTCGGTGTAATAAAATAAATATCACATCCCATTGGGGGAAACAGTACGAAATGTTAACCCTTGAGAAGGTAATGTCAACCTCGGCTAACGCCTCGGTTGACATTACTTCTCTCGGGTTAACATTTCGTACTGTTTCCCCCAATGGGATGTGATATTTATATATTGCTGGCCAAAAAAAACAACTTAAACTTCCTCTAGATCTACATATCACAACAACTTTGGAAGGGGTCAGTACGTCATCCAAGCTTATTGACTTGTGCTATGATACAGTTTAATCGGGGTCTTCTTTGTTTAACATAAGTTAACCCTTTACTGGACCAGAGATACAATCTTAAATGCATTGGTACATCTGTGCTGTCTGATAAGGATCTACACTGGTCACTTTAAGATTCATTAGATTCTGACCAAGATGTGACCAGTGCAGATCAAGATCAGATGACATGGAAGTGCTGGCAGATCTGGATCTACACTGGTCGCACATGCATTAAATTGTGCATATATGGAGGAAAGTAATACATTTCTTCCCAAACATCCATTGAACAATGGACTAGAAATGCGAGTCATAAATGTGTGCCCTTAGAGTGAAATTATTTTAAATTCATGCTCCGGTCCCTTTATGGCCAGAAATGTTCTAGTGACTGGTTTTATCATATTGATTTGTGTGGGATTCAGTTCTGGAAAATTTGCTTTGTCATTGTTCTTCACATTGTTAAGAATTTTCAATCATGTCATGTTACTCTAGGGATATCCATTAACTATGCAGAGAATTTACCATAATCCTCCTGTTAACAGAGGTGGAGTCTGATATTAGTTGTTGAGGAGGCACAAAACACTACCATGGCATGCTTCGACCTTTTCCAACCTTCCTCAATACAACACAATATTGAACCGACATACATTGCATATACCGTAAACTTTATTTTAAATGCTTTCAGGCTCATTTAATTTTCTGAAAGGGGTTTATTATTCATACTTATTTAATTATTTTTATTCTAATATTTAGAATCTAAAGATATTGGATAATAAATAAGGATTCACTTACTTTTTCCCTAAAAAATAGCATGGGGGCACCTTTATTAGGGGAGGAGCATTTAAAATGAATTTTATTGTATATTCAAATATTTTAATATAATATCAACAACAGGACTTTCTGCTGAAGGTAACTATAGAACTGTTGACCAGATTGGCTCTTTTGGTCCAAAATTGTTATGCAGCTTAACATGATGTGGCTTATAGCCAATGTAGACCCAGATTATATTAAAGCCTGCAAATCTGCCTCAGTCTAACCAGTGTCTACATTGTTCACCATTCAGTCAGAGAATCCTTAACCTTTCCTTGATATACATATACCTTTATGGCCCTTAAGGTGAAAAGTAAGTAGAGATCCTGATCAGCAAGCACATCTGTCACCTTCTGACCAGGATCTGCAGTGTTCACTTCTGACAAAAAGCAAACAATGTAGATCCTGATAAGGCAACACAGATGTGCTGGCTGATCAGGATCTACACTGGTCACACGTGTAAAAATTTGTAGTATTATAATGGGTACTTAACCCTTTCCTCCATAGATACGCATTTTTACCCATGTGCGACCAGTGTAGATCCAGATCAGCCGGCACATTCGTGCTATCTGATCAGGATCTGCACTGGTCGCATTCAAGTCAGAAATAACCTTATGAATCAAAAAGCGAACAGTTTGGATCCTGATCAGACGGCACGGATGTGCCGGCTGATCTGGATCTAAACTCTGCCCATGCAATAAACGTGTATTTAAGGAGGAAAGGGTTAAGTCATGTAGTAAAGGGTACATGCACATCTAGAAAACAGTTTAGATAATTTTTAGACTATGTAAGTTTGCTTATTGATCAGGACCCGCACTTCTTGCAGCATACCGTATGTTTCAATTGTTTTCTCATGGTGTATTGCCTAGATAGACCTTAACCCATATATTTATCTAGACCTCCTAAACTTCGATCTCTGACTAAATAATATGTTCTAAGTGCAAAGAGGGGAAGACCAGTCACATGTCAGATTTGTTATAAATAAGAAATAAATAAATCATATGCCAGTACTACAGCAGTCAGCTGAGTGCTCGAAATAATCAGTTGTAAACAAATTAGATAGGTCAGTTGGATATCTTAACACTTTACTCCATAGATATGCCTTTATTGCATGAATGAACAGTGTAGATCCAGATTAGCTTGTATTTCTGTTCCATCTAATCATGATCTACATTGTTCACTTATGATTTATTACCGGGTAGATTATTTCTGATAAAGAAGCCAAATATTGTAGATTCTCAGATCAGACAAAATGACTGAGTTAAGTTACTAATTTGAGTAATTAAGTGTTAACTTATTTTATCTAACCCTTTACACCAGTGATTTACATTTTATTAATACACATAAACATTGCTTATTTATCTCTGTTTACTGATGATAACTATTATTTGTATTGATTGCGAAATATGTTGAGTCAAAAAATTGGATATCCTCTAGTCCTTTAGTTCTCAGATATAACTGCACATGTTGCTCAAATTGAGTGCAGCCAAACTAAACATAAATAATTTGAATATGATATGGTGAACTATTTGAATAGACATATTATACTTCCTGCCCCACAAACAGACACACTTCCATAGTGACTAACTAGTGTTAGGTTTAGTTGTTCTGTTCTACCAGGGCCCAAGTTAATTAAATTCAGTTTGTAGACCAGTCTCAAATCTGAAGCATCTTATTGGCTGAAATGGAGACTAGTCTTCATTTCATCCAATCAGATTCTTGAGATTTGCGACTGGTCTACAGGCTCGGTTTTATGATAATGATCTTGGGCCCAGTCTGGTCTGTACAGTATTTATCATTGTACAGTGCATGTAGGACAAGTTAAAACAAATGACGTACTGTACTGTTACAGTTTAGAAGATGTAACTAACATGACCCAATTCTAAGACTTGCGTCATATTTTATTTTGTGTATGACTGGGATTACCAATATATTGATTGTAAACAAACATAGAACATATATATTTCGAGAAAGTGTGCAGGTACAAAAACAAGTGAGATTTATAGTACGTTAAATTGATTTGTAAATTGTCTAAGTGGGAGAAAAGGTTGGAATTAAATAATAGTTGGATTTGGAGTTTTATATTTGAAATCAATTTATATTATCTAAATATCTTAAATGTGATTAAAGTCACGTAGCAAAGTTTCAAACAGAAAGTAGTATTTATCTTGTGAAATTAAACTACTGAGTGTGGATACAGAATTACAGTGTTGTACAGAGCCTGATAAACAGGGTAATTAAAATGTGTTTTCTGGGGGATGTTGAATTCAAAATGTGAAGTTAGACCCCTGGGATCACAGTGGATCTAACAAGTTATTATTTCTCAACAATAATTAACCATGCCCTTATTAAATTATAATGAACTGACCTGAATATGCTTTCTATCAGAATGGGCCAATTACTTGTTCACAGGGGAGTTTCACAGAAATTCATTAACTGAATGAATGAACTGTATAATAGCAAATGTTGTAGACCCTAATAAGACTGTACCGTTCTGCAGGCTGATCTAGGTCTACACTGGTGGCATAGTTGACAAATGGAAGCTGCTGCCATTACTCTAACCAGCTGCTTAGTAGAAGCCAGACAAACCCTTTCCTCCATAGATACACCTTTATAATGCATGGGCAAACTGTTTAGATAGAAATCAGCGGGCACATCTGTGCTTATGTTGCCTCTTGACAGGGAATCATTAATCCTTAAAGAAGAGTGCATATAAAGTAAATGTTTGATAATTCCACTGATTTTTTGAGAGGATTCTGGCACATTTAACCCTTTCCTCCATATATACACATTTTTACGCATGTGCGACCAGTGTAGATCCAGATCAGCCAGCACATTTGTGCCATCTGATTAGGATCTGCAATGGTTGCATTTTTGTCAGAAATAACTTAATGAATCAGAAAGCGAACAGTGCAGATCCTGGTCAGATGGCAGTCAGATGTGCCGGCTGATCTGGATCTACACTGTTTGCCCATGTAATGAAGGTGTGTATATGGAGGAAAGGGTTAAATGACATGGGCCCCTTCTCCTGGCAGTGAAAAAAAACCTGCCAAGACTTGTCTCAATTCACAGTTTTATGATTGTGAGTTTAGCTGAAGGTTGTATTCTCAACCATAATAATATCTAGTTGAGATGAAATACTATCAATATTAACCTGTTACTTCAGGCGATATGGCTTTATTGCATGGGAAACTATTGTTGATCTAGATCTGCCTCCAGCTTTGTAAAAGCTGTAATGTATCTACACTGATTGCCCATGGGATGTCATTTTGATCATCTATTTTTCAATATCCAAGTAATTTCATCTGCATTAAAAAAGACTTTTTGAAAAAACAAACGAAATATAACGTCTTTGAAAAATGGAATACTAGTAATGTGATTTAACATGATTTAGTTTTTATTTTCAGATATTTCTAAGAGAAAGTGGCACAGTATTGTGCACGTGAAACATTAGCCAAATGTTGCCATTCTTCAAAAAAATGGGATGTGGCCGAAGTAAGCAGCGTTCTCCTAAGGCAGGAGATGAGGAGAGGAATGGACCCAAAGAGAAAAATAACTCAAAGAAGAAGAAATCCAAAGGTAAGATAATAATTTGTTTTACCTTGGTACCCTTGAATATTAGGCCACATTTAGATTAAGATTGATCTCTATGGATCCTAATTTGGATTTGTTTCCAGATCAAAAACCAAAACTGGAGACCAGTCTCAAGTCTCATGCATCTGATTTCATACTGGTTTCCAAACTCTGTTTTTGTATTATCCTTTTCGAAGAAAAGGTGAAACATAGGTATACTTTGGTCCTTCCTGAAGAAATCTTAACATTTGCTATAGCTTTGACGTTTCTTCATCATACTATGTAGAAAGACTTTCAGTATTAGATGTCTTGCACTATGGCATGTTTTCCCATATGACCTGTCTTGCACTATGACCTGTCTTGCACTATGACCTGTCTTGCACTGTGACCTGTCTTGCACTATGACCTGACTTGCACTATGACCTGTCTTGCACTATGACATACAGTCTTTAGTAAAATGAAGACTAGTCTTCATTGTAACAAACTATATGCTTGAGATCTGAGAATGGCTTCCCTCTAGTTTCAGTTTTATGATCTTGGGCACTGCAATGGTGCCATCACTTAACTTTTAATTAGGAAGAAAATATTGCAGATTTTTATTCCAGTTTCATTGTATCCTTCTTACTATAGTCTGACTATCTACATTTGTTGCTTAGCACACATATGGTTAAATATGCTTAGCACATACATGGTTAAATATGATTAGCACACATATGGTTAAATATGCTAAGCACATACATGGTTAAATGTGCTAAAAACAAATACAATGTTGAATGTGCTTAGCAAATACATGGTTAAATCTGCTTTGCACATACATAGTTAAATGTGCTAAGCAAATACATGGTTGAATGTGCTTAGCAAATACATGGTTAAATCTGCTTTGCACATACATAGTTAAATGTGCTAAGCAAATACATGGTTGAATGTGCTTAGCAAATACATGCTTAGCTAAGCATACATGGTTAAATACATGTTAAATGTGCTAAGCACACATATGGTTAAATGTATGCTTAGCACATGGTTAAATCTGCTTTGCACATACATAGTTAAATGTGCTAAGCAAATACATGGTTGAATGTGCTTAGCACATACATGGTTAAATCTGCTTTGCACATACATAGTTAAATGTGCTAAGCAAATACATGGTTGAATGTGCTTAGCACATACATGGTTAAATCTGCTTTGCACATACATAGTTAAATGTGCTAAGCAAATACATGGTTGAATGTGCTTAGCAAATACATGGTTAAATCTGCTTTGCACATACATAGTTAAATGTGCTAAGCAAATACATGGTTGAATGTGCTTAGCAAATACATGGTTAAATCTGCTTTGCACATACATAGTTAAATGTGCTAAGCAAATACATGGTTGAATGTGCTTAGCACATACATGGTTAAATCTGCTTTGCACATACATAGTTAAATGTGCTAAGCAAATACATGGTTGAATGTGCTTAGCACATACATGGTTAAATCTGCTTTGCACATACATGGTTAAATGTGCTAAGCAAATACATGGTTGAATGTGCTTAGCACATACATGGTTAAATCTGCTTTGCACATACATAGTTAAATGTGCTAAGCAAATACATGGTTGAATCTGCTAGCACATACATGGTTAAATCTGCTTTGCAAATACATAGTTAAATGTGCTAAGCAAATACATGGTTGAATGTGCTAAGCACATACATGGTTAATGTTCAGGTTTATCCAACCCTTGAATTGATACCTTTTTATACATATCACTAAAGATAATTATATCACATCATATTTAAATATATCCATCATTGTAAGGTAAACTTGATGCACTGGACTATCCCATTGTTTATAGTCATTTTATCATAGACCTTGATTACATGGTGAGATATCATACAATGGTTACAAAGTGTATCAGTAATGTGATGCACGAAGATCTTGTTTGTTTGTATTCAGCAATTCATGATCTTTGAATGGCTGAATGACAGTGGCATATTAGGGAAGCTAAATTTTCTTCACAGATATTTAATATTATGGTTAAGTAATTTAAAGCAGTATGGAATAATTTAACAGTTCTATATGAAGCATGATTTTAGGTTGGAGGCATGGTGTTGTTCCTCTTGGTCCATAATGATTGTCTGTTTGTATGTCTGTGTGCTTCAGAGATCTAAGGTTGTGAACTAGTCTCATTAACTATAATCAGGCAGATTTTTTTTAAACTTGCACAGTTGATCAAACAGGAATTGTGTAGATGGTGGTAAAAAGAATTTGTATCATTATTGTCAGAGTTATGGTCCTTTGTTATTTTCAGTATAGTGAGACTTTGTGTGTCATTGACTGATAACAAAATACAGACAGTTATGCAGAAGTTTCCAATGGACCTATACAAATGATACCCAATCAGTTTTCCCAGCAGTATTAACAAAATATCAAATAACAAAGAAGACAGTTTTATGCTAGGGATGGCAATTAGCACTAGTCTTGTCAATTAGCACAAGGGATGTAATTAGGGCAACTATTCATGTTATCAAAAAGCAATAGACAAGAGCTATATAATGACTGTGTGTGTACTATTACATTGGTATTCTATTTCAACCAGGACAAACATTTATTTGAACGATTTCAACCATGACTAAATCGGCAGCTTTTGAAGGTTGAGTGAAAATGGTTTTGCCCTTGAAATTCTAAGTATTTTAGTCTGCTAGGTGTTAGCAGTTTATCCAATTAAATGTAGTGTCATTTTGTGCCAGGCAATTTAGAAAATCAAGTCATTTAATTAATGGAAATTAAAGCAACAGATGATGCATTCAGAATTCAAATGTGTGTTAAAAGTGACCCAGTGGCTGTTTAAAGTATAAACATTGGGTGAATGCAAATCAAATGTTAAAATTGAACTGTGGACAATCTTATTTGTGCATAACATATTCATCTGGAAAATCAAGTATATCTTGAAATCCAGAAAAGATCTGTAGTTTTACAAAACTGATATTACTATTGTGCAAAAACAGTACATGTATTAGTTCCATTGAAATAAAGAGTTGTACCGTTTTTGCACTAAAGTGATGATACAGCAATTATAACACTTATTATACTTCCACTAGTTGTGAGATCTCTTTTAGATTATTGTCATGTTCTGATTCATTTTTTGGCAGAGTTGTTGCCCCTTCTTTAGTTGGAAAACCTTGCCAGTTTTCCTCAAAACCTGAGTTATGGGAAATTTTTGAAACTTAGTGAAATGCATTCGTTTCTAATTTATGTTATTCATAATATTATGCTCCTGTTTGTTGACTCATGGCAGAGTTATGTTCTTGCTGGTCCATCTTGTCTGAGTGCTTAACAGCTTGTGGGATTTTGATGAAGTTTTATAGGAAGAAAACAACAATTTGATGTATTTTGGTACACATAAATTACTTTATACATATATTATTGTTCATGGTCTGGTTGAAGGTTTTTGACAGAGTTCTTGCCCTTGACATGTTTACTGGAAAAACTTGACAGTGCTTTTAATGTAAAAAGCAAACGTTTCTATGGTTGTCATGAATTTTAGTTGGATGAAATTTGGTAGGAATGAATATTTTGATGTCTTATTGTGGATATTGTTCTCATGTTCTGGTGCATTTGGTATTTTGGCAGAGTTAATGCCCTTTACATAAATTTTGCACCTTAAAAATCTATCAAAACTGAATGTGAAAACTGAATGTGAAGTTCTCATAAAGTTTGCAAGGAATCAGCAGTTTGATTCTAGTTGTGTACTTTATCACAATTGGCACAGTTATTTATCTTAGATTATGACTGAAGTATAATACTGCCAGAAATGAAAAATTTGGTCAGTTGACCAACATTCTTTGTTTTATATTGAAATTTATAAATCTGGCATTCGCCTCAGAAATTTCTGGAGAAGGTACTACCTTGTTCTGGATGCAAGACAAAAAAACGCAAGCCTTTTTTTGTCCCAGTTGCTTTCCAAAACCTGCACATAACAAATCAATGACGTCAAACTGAACTATCTCTATCCTGATATGAAAGAAGGTAGAACAGTTTTGCCATGAAGATCACAATGACTCGTGGTGGTGCTTTAAAACTAATTAGCATGCAGCCTCAGGTTAATCACTTGTCTCTATTCATTCAAAAAAGCATTCTAATGAATGTTAACTGCTAATTTTGTGTTTTTACATGACAGAGGACAGTTAGCAAGACTCAGTAGAAAGGCCACCTGGTGTCTCTGGAAGTGGGGCCGTCCAGTACAAATAACAGAAGAAAATTTATACAAAATATATAACCCTTTACTCCATCTATATATACAGGTTTGTTTTAATGTGTTTGTGACCAGTGTTGATCCAGATCAGCTGGGACATCCATGCCATCTGATCTTGATCTACTCTGTTTTCTTCTTGGTCAGAAAAAAACTAATAAATCTGAAAGCCAACATTGTAGATCCTTATCAGACACCTAAGTGTGTCTATGTAGTAAAGGGTCAAGTTAATAATAAAATGTGTTTCTGGGCCATTTCAGGCTCATATTACTTCAGGTGCATATTCTTGTACTGTGAATGATTTACCAAATTGAGAAATCCAGTGGCTGCTTTTGCATGTACTTCTGCAGCAAGTTAGAGCAATTTGGTACATTTCCCAGTGGGTGTTCTGACACTGTGTGATGGAACAAAAAGCTGATTCAACTTAAAATTTCCTCCTTTCTGTCAGAAGATCAAATTTCTGTGAATAATTGATTATTGTCTGGCTGGGTCAGAAAAATCATGTAGCTGCCTTTGAAGGAAGTGGCCATAAACCCTTTCCTCCATATACATGTCTTAATGGCATGTGCAAACAGTGTAGATCCAGATCAGCCAACACATGTGTGCTGTCTGATCAGGATCTGCACTGTTCGCCTTATGATTTGTTAGGTTATTTATGATCAAAATGCGACCAGTGCAGATCCTGATCAGATGGCATGGATGTGCCAGCTGATCTGAATCTACACTGTTTGCACATGCGTAAAAAGTGTATATATGGAGGAAAGGGTTAACTTCGGGACATTGTTGGTTTTAATTTTGTGGATGTCTAAACCCTTTACTCAAAATTAACACATTTTACATGCAGTGTAGATCCTGACTAGACAGCATGGATGTGCTGGCTGGTCTGGATCTACACTATTCATCAATGCAATAAAAGTGCTATCAATGGAGGAAAGAGTTATCTGAAATAATAAATTCAGTTCAGAGCATTCCCTTATTTCCTGCTAAATTGACACACATGTTATGAGATATGGACTTGTGCAGGCTTATCTGGATCTACACAGGTAAAATCTGCATCAAAATGCTTATATATGGAGTAAAGGGTGAAGAAATTATAAAATGTGATAAACCTGTTCTTGGATTTTATCAGTAAATAAAATACCATGCATAGTAATAAAGTCATGAGTAAGTAGCACATGTGATTTAATTATTCCCATCAAAATTAAAGAGCGCATTTTAATAAACTTGCAGTACTGCAATTGTGAGCTGTATTAATTTTACTGAGAATATCATGCAACATATGACATCAGTGATAAAAATTATTACATGAATAAAATATAATTATGGGTGAGAGGTAATTTTTTGTGTCACCCTTTCACAGATAAGTCGATCTACGGATCCCTTAATGTCAGTCTGTCTATTGATCAGACAGCATGGATGTGCCGGCTGATCTGGATCTAAACTGTTTGCCCTCATAATAAAGGTGTATCTATGGAGGAAAGGGTTAAGTACAATTTGAAATCATGTTAATTAGATGTATAACAGTTTCATGAAGAATGAAAGAAAGAAATAAGTTGCCTGACACTAAGATTACCAAGTGTATAATAGTGTGAGGCTTCCTAATATAATATATCCAAGTAATTATCTAAGACAAGATGTTCACTGGACTAATAACAGAAAATAGATCATCATTCTGTCATAGCTTACAGAGAGAATTAAGCAAAGATGTCATGCAACTTGGGGTGTGTATTATGCTTAATATAAATGTTTTCTAAATGAAGAAGTAAACCTATAGTGTTTTTATTGGTCACTTAAGACCAGTCTCTAGTTTCAAGCATTTGATTGGTTCAATATTAATCTCTTGAAAGGAACAATCAAAAGCTAGAGTTTTGAAACTGATCTCCAGTTTTAGTCAATGGTGCTCAAACTTGCATCCTTGTTGCCATAAACACCATACATTCGGATAAATTTTAAGTTTTGAGTTTTGTTGTCTGTCACATGATTTTAAACCCCATGATGTTCACCTCAACACAGATTTTAAAAAGACATGGTTACCGCCAAAGTCAGAAGATAAAACGTTAGATTATTTTTATTACACTTTCGACATGGTTTGAAGAGAGACTTGGGATGTTTCCCAATCTCCCCTTAGAGTTCTTCTGTAAAAGTTTTAAGACGAATTTGTGAACAGCAATTTACGATTAAAGTCTATAATGTATTTTTTAGTACTGTTGTCAGATTGTTGGCATCCCAATGGGAATTGATTTTATTATATGTATTTGGTGTACTATTGACAAATATGTATTTCATAATCAGTGTCAGGCCATAAAGAAATCTAGATATCCTGCCTTTACAGTCATATTGAGCTGCCCTGATATGTTGTATTGGCATAACAAATTGACTGAATTCCTTTACATGGATATTTTTACTGAAGTTTAGTGCTGGTGATCAGACTATTCAATGGTTGGTCCGATATCCAAACTGTATGTTTCCATTTACATTACATGTTGCAATATACATTGAATTTCAGAGTACATAGCTGTTAAAGACATATTCCCTGTGCTTTCTGACTCAAAATGTGACCCAAATATTGATAAATATTCTAAGGAAATACTTTGTTACACTCCTGTCATTTTTATCAGACCATCATAATCAAAGGCAATCATTGTGTTTGGCCTTTTAACTATAAGGCATTATTTTTTATGGACCTAATTTGGATCCATTTTATTTCAGTCACACACATAACCCATATTGTATGCTTCACCTTTAAATCAGGACAGATCCTGAAATCACGAAAGATATGATGCTCATAGGACATATTGAAAATGAGATTTTCAAAGAAATCAGTTGTCAGGGGCACTGTGTAATTTCTGTCTTCAATAATTGCTTTATTGAAAATACTAAAGGTTGTGTCAAGTGGGAATTAATATTGTACAGTGATCTTATTAATGCATATTTAAATTTGATACAGAAATTGCAAACAATGTCAGTTTCCATTATTTGGTTGGTGATAAAATCTATCATGCTGAGTGCACTTCAAGGGTAAATTGAAGTTCAAAGGCTGTCTACCTGCCACTGGTCTGTCTGCTTTAATTACCAAGCTCATTGATAATGTTATACATAAAAAAGATATTATGGCATCAAAACGAAAACAGTTAATGGCGAGGTGACCCTGAGTGACTTATATGCCAATCCAGCCATCAAATTCACTTAAGGAATCACATTAAATAAATTATAATAATAGAATTAAAAAAAACATTACAGCTTTCAATTGTTGGAATTTTGAATGGACCTAAAAATATGCAATAAGGATGTTTTTAACATGAAAATGTCACTTGTACAATATGTATTTTTTATCAAGCAACATCACTTTTGGTAGTCAGTCTTAACTGAACCATCTATTGTGCAAGGCCTAAAATATTTCTTAATGCTCCTAAGGCATTTCAATATCATTTAGAGAAATTACTGGAACCTATAATAGGAATCCCTGGGATGGCAAAACTTGTTGACTGGAAATACAGAGCTGCTGGAAAGAATACGGATCCAGTAGACCAGACTCAAAACTCAAACATGTGATTGGTCAGTTTAGAGACTACAGTTCAATCTTGACCAATGAGATGCCAGAGATTATAGTCTGGTCCATTTTGTTGTCATGTGCTCAGAATTCATTGTTTTTGCACAATCAGCTGTTGTGCAGAATTTTATATAGAATAATTATGAATTGAAATAAAAGTTAAAACATGTCCAGAAAGACAAGTGTTGATTAGGATTTAGATGAGAGGGGAGTAATTAGCTTTCATCTTGAAGTAGAAACAATGTCACTTCTGCATGCCTTTAAAAACTGTAGCTGTCTGTAAGTTTTAACTTAATATTGTCCCCAATTTTGATTGCCAGTCACTGCGTTATATTGGGTGTTCCTAAGCATGGACTTTAATGATTTCTTTGTAGCTAGGTAAATCAAAATTGTTTTAAGATACTTCTATAGATATAAACACTGTTTATTCAGGTCAATATGTTTTAAACCCAAATGTCAATAAAAAAAGGTGTTGTGAGTACCTAACGATAAACAGAAAGGAATCTTAACTGTAGCCTGTTACAGGTCTAAAAAGAAAGGTTAAGTCAGCCTGAAGCTCTTCCTTTTGTTTTTTTTTCCATTTTATTCTTGAAATGGCAGTTGAAAGAAAACTAATTATTACAGTTACATGACAATCCAAAACATGTTAATTATTTATTTTTTTAGTGGAAAATTGATTCCTGTTTAAATGTCCCTGAAATTAATGAACACAGGGCAGTTATTTCACAATCAATTACAAATTATTAATTAATTCATTAATTAATTGGACGCACCTTTTATTATATGGGCAACAAGTGTATATCCAGATCAGTTGCACAATTCTGTGCAGTCTAATCATGATGTAGTGTAGTTCACTTTTAGTCAAAAATAAGCAAAACAGTCAGTGTAGATCATGATCAAACTGTATGGATTTACAGCACATCTAGATCTCTGCTGGTCAACTTTAATGGTTACAATGGGTATATATTTTGACTGTAATAAATATAAATTCCTATCATTTCTGGCATAGATATCATAGGTTGGAATTTCTTCAACATAAGGCCAGAGAAAAAAATATTTTAGATTCTCATCCCCGCCCGCCCCTGTCCAAAACCACCTGCCCCCAAAAAATTTATTGGTAAAAAAATCGAAACATATTCTGTTCGCTACAGAACGGGTTTTAGACCATCCCGAAATACCTTCTTAAGGTATTTCGTTAATAAAAAATAAAAATTAAAAAGTGCCCACCCGCCCCTTTTTTTCTCAAAATCCGGATTAGAATCTAATATTTTATTTTCTCTGGCCTAACCCAACAACATGTGACAAGAATTAATTAAAACTTTCCGAAAAAAGGTATAAATTAACAAAAAGAAACTGAAAAAAGTATTTATGATTAATTAACACATAACAACGACATAATGAACTAATAATATGCAAATAATGGATACAGATCTTGCAGTTTACAGCTATTTATTTAATGAATTATTCATACAGAAAGATCACCCTTGGTCCGACATTGAAAAATGGATGAGCATGCATCAGCTTAATTGTTTATACTGTTTTGATGATTCATACCGACTCAATGTTGGGTAATTGACATACAAAATGTCGCCTTAACTGGCCCGCGGGGGTATGATAAAAGTGTTACATAATTAGCGAATGGCATGTTATTTTTGAGATAGAAATTTTTTTATCATTGTTTTAAAAATTTTACATTATAGGTATAGAGATCTTTGGAGCAAAACTGGAATTTATCCTTCATGAATCTTAATGAGTTAAACTGATAATATGCAAATCTCTCAGTGTATATTTTTTCAAGGTTTACAGACAAATCAGTGCCCATATACATATATAGGCTCCTGCTAAAAATAGTCAGCAGTTTTTACCAATTTTTTGTGTTGCCCTTTCGAAGAAATGGCGATACATATGGACCGCTTTGTCCGTCCGTCCGTCTGTTCGTCCATCCGTCACGAAAACTTAACGTTGGCTATAACTTTGCCATTTCTTAATATTTCTTTATCAAACTTTCAAATTATATTGCTTATGACAACACGCTCGAGATGATACCAAATTCTCAAGGTCAAGGTCACATTTGATGGAGTTATGCCCCTTTTTGTATTTGGAGTTTTACACGAAAACTTAACGTTGGCTATAACTTTGTCATTTCTTAATATTTTTACATCAAACTTTCAAATTATATTGCTTATGACAACACGCTCATGATGATGCCGAATTCTTTGATGGGCTTATGCCCCTTTTTATGCCCCCACAAAGTGGGAGGCATATAGAGTTGCACTCGTCCGTCTGTCCGTCCGTCCGTACGTCCCCAAATCTTGTGGCATCAACTCCTCCTAAACTATAAGGCGGATTTCTTTCAAACTTGCACAGATGATCAAGCAGGATGTGTAGATGATCGTGAAGAAAGGATTTTTTCCTCCGACTCTTTTTACCAGAGTTATGGCCCTTTGTTAATTTCAGTAGTTAAATCTTGTGGCGTCAACTCCTCCTAAACTATAAGGCGGATTTCTTTCAAACTTGCACAGATGATCAAGCAGGATGTGTAGATGATCGTGAAGAAAGGATTTTTTCCTGCGACCATTTTAACCAGAGTTATGGCCCTTTGTTAATTTCAGTAATTAAATCTTGTGGCGTCAACTCCTCCTAAACTACTAGGGGGATTTCTTGCAAACTTGCACAGATGATGAAGCAGGATGTGTAGATGATCGTGAAGAAAGGATTTTTTCGTGCGACCATTTTTACCAGAGTTATGGCCCATTGTTTTTTTCAGTAATAATATCTTGTGGCATTAACTCCACATTTACTTTTGGACAGATTTCTTTATAACTTGCACACATTATCAAGCTGGATGGGTAGATGATCATAAAGAAAAGATTTTTTCCTGCTGCCATTTTTACCACAGTTATGGCCCTTTGTTTATTTCACTTACAAAATTTTGTGGCATCAACTCCACATTTTCAATTTAGCTGATTTCTTTCAAACTTGCACAGATGATTAGACATGATGTGAAGATTGTTGTAAAGGACATTGTCTTGCAACAATTTTCACCAGAGTTATGGCCCTTCGTTTATGTTAGTTATTAAATTTTGTGGCACTTGCTCCTCATTTACTAATCATGATCACCACATGTTCTTAATACCTGGTACAAAATTTTGTAACAAATGTTGTTGCAGCAGTGGGGGCATCAGTGTCCTGAGGACACAGTCTAGTTTTACTTGCATTTTTATTCCGACATAGCACCAGAGGGCGACACATTGTGTTCAACTGAACACCCATCTAGTACTTAAGGAATAATTCATGAGAAAAAATAGGTAGATCCTATGCTTTTTTTTTATGCCCCCACGAAGTAGGAGGCATATTTTTATGCCAAACACAAAACAGGAGTCATATAGAGTTGCACTCGTCTGTACATCCTTCATCCCCCAAATATCCTAAACTATCAGGCAGATTTCTTTCAAACTTGCACAGATAATCAAGCGGGATGTGTAGATGGTTGTAAAGAAAGGACTTTTCCTGTGACCATTTTTGCCAGAATTATGGCTCTTTGTCATGATTACAAATGTTGTAAGTGGAGGCATCAGTGTTCGAGGACAAATTCTAGTTTTTAATTTGAAATGGAGAATATCCAGCAGAAATCTTTAAATAAGTAATATTTGGGTAGGCTTGGGGAGATAATATACAAGGTTGATGTGATGCAGTTTGATG
Organism: Corbicula japonica; assembly: GCA_038501625.1. NCBI lineage: Eukaryota > Metazoa > Mollusca > Bivalvia > Venerida > Cyrenidae > Corbicula > Corbicula japonica. The sequence goes on along the minus strand of JAZAYU010001520.1, from coordinate 674 downwards.
CTTAACTCCACGGAATATTGAGTTATAAACGCACGCATTTGAGCCATCTGATGAGGATCTACACAGTATGCTTTCGATTAATTAGGTTATTTTTTGTGACCAGTGTACATCCTGATGAGATGGCAAATAAGTCTGGATCTAAACTGTTCACATTTTGGAAAACTTGTGCATATATGGAGAAAAGCTATAAAGTCCTTTATCTGGTCCAATCTCATTCTGACCAAGGACAATGATCTGTTCTGATTTTCATTAATGTAATTTTTAAGTACAAAAATAAATTCCACCCACTTGCACAATTATTCAATATCATGACATTTAATTTTATGATTTAATTAAAACAATGCCTGGGATTGATCAAAGTCCAAAAAACAATTCTTTGAATTAATTTTTTTTTCTAATTTGTTCACATGCGTGAAAAAGCACTCAGATAATTATGGCAAAACAATTTTTAAGGAATGTCCGTATTTCTTGGAGAGCATCATTTTGGATTGACACATTTTCGCCAAACTTTGTATAAAGGGACCTATTTGAGGTTTAAACTCATAAAAACCATTTGTGGATGAGGATAACCATAAAATGTTTTGCAAGTCATATGCAAAATGTTTGCCTATGCAGAATGAACTTTTTAAAAAGTTTTAGGTGCTGTAAATTATAATTATGCCCCCCTTCGAAGA
>JAZAYU010001519.1:0-37459 GCA_038501625.1 Corbicula japonica | reverse complement strand
GTAGTGGAGGATTTTGCGTGGAGATATCCGCTGGTTTAAGTGTGTTCTCATAAACACGTATACGTTCCCAAGCTATGATCTAAAATGTCAAAATGGTTCACAATGGTAGCCACAAAGAAATTACCCATTTCACTTAGACTAGAAGGAAAGCAAATATAATCAAACGGTTAAAAATAATCGGCAATATACATTAAAAAAACAATGAAACAAGAACGCCAATAGACATAATTAAAACAATTAAAATAATAACAATAGTAATAGACATATGATAAAACAATGCAGAAATAACCGGCAATAAAGTCAATAGACAGCACTAGGGTAGGGTATTGCCTTAAAAACATTTCAACGTTTTTTAAATACCAATCTATCTAAATGAAAATGACAGACTTGCTTCCACAAACTGGTTATAAACAACTATTCCCTTTGTACATTATAGAAGTGTGTATGAGTGTGTTAACTTTTGAAGAAGAAACAGTGATAAAAATTTACGAAGTGTAAAACTAGATGACAGACACGTTTCTGCTCTCTGTCACACAATTCAGGTATGCTGGTAACCGACAGAAACATATTTAACCTAATCCCAGCTGCAATTTTCTTGTTTAAATGGGTTTGTATAGGCTTTTAAAGATTATTTAAATCAAGTTATTAATGATAAAACCAGTCTCATTCAAAACATACCTCATTTTTATAAACCTCTGACAGATGCTGTAGAGTCTTGTATCCATCGCCTAAGCCCTTGTATTCAATAACAAATGTTTCTGGTGTAATCTGCAATAAGAATGATAATCTTCTGAAATATCCGGTCTGAGCCTGGAGCACTATAATAGGAGCACGCCACGGGAAAATGTGTTTTTGGTCATATTTTAAAAAGAACTTTCACTAAAAGCGATTAGATTACACATTTAAAAATATTTATAATGTTATTTTTTTATCGCTAAATGCATTATAATTAATCTTGTTAGCTCAACTTAATGACGTCATTTCAAGAATTGACATTTCAAGGATTGACGTCAACTGTCCGACGGTAGCTTACCCGTGACTCCCGTCCTCACACCCCCAACCCCTCCTAATTTTCGGTAGCAGTGCAGTTTTTATGCCCAACTAGTGTTTTCGTGAAGATAATTGAGCAATTTAATAACTTTTAATTATTCAAGTAATAAGGACAGAAACGTTGCTATTGGGTAGTTGATCTAAAGCGTGCACCGATTTTGTTACCAGACGCTGTGGCCGTTTTGGTTCAATTTAAGTCCATGACATTCTAAAACATTTATAATGATTTGCAATAAAAAGGTTTCAAAATTGTGATGAATGATACAAACTTAACGAAGGGCATTGATTAGCGACAAAACATTTGTCGTTCTTAACAAGAGATGGGCTATTAATTATGATAGAAAAGGTTGTAGCACAATCGGTTTTCTATTATTTCATTATCATATTAGCGTTGTTTGTGCTTTTTTGCAGCTGTTAAAAGTCTCATTCAGTTAATACTGTTCATCAATTAAGTATTTTGAAGGTCATTGAGCACAATACTTATGTATGTAAATAGTATTTCTAAAATAACTTCTGTTTTAATTTGTTGGCAAGTTTTGATATTTGTGATTTCAATATCCCAGTCAATATAGCTTTGGATAATGTTCAATCTCCCCTAATGATATATTTCAGGGCTTTTAACCTTTGCCTCCGGCTTTCTCTGTAATATGTAATATAATCAGATCACCTGGCTACATTCTATTCTGTTCAGGTCCGCCAATTGCTTTGTCGTTCAGGACAAACACATTAATTTTATTTGGGCACAATACAAATCTAAACATGGTATGTTATTCGAAAATACCGCATTAGAGGTTTCATGTTTACCGTCATATGCACAAATGCACACCGTCGTTTGGTAAGGTTAAAAAGTATGTAAATATTAAGTTGCTGTTATCCCAAGGCTAGGCGGCGTCTGGCAGAAATACGCATTTCTTGTATTTTTATTTTTTTCGTGTTCGGTGGATTTGAAAGTTCTTTTATTTATCTATTTTTAAATTAAAACTTTTTTGCCTGTTTGAAATAATTTTATATATTGCAGAGTTTTGTAAATGTTTTATCATTACACGCAAATATTATAAATTCTTATTTTACAAGATTGTACGTACTCTTATAACTTTTTCATAAAATAATCTGCGTAAAATGTATACATCCATTATCTTGTGTCACCATTAGTCGAGCAAAAAACTTGTTTCATATTTTACCTTAAGAGAAGTATTTGATGAGAAGACGGTCACATATTGTATTTAATTCATATAATCATATACCGTTTTTTAATTTAAAAAATGTGTCAAATTTGCATACGTGTACATACATTTAAAAATGTGGATTTATTAAATAAATTAAGCGAGTTAGACATTTGGAATTGGACTGCCTACGAAATTGGCTTAAAACTGATTTTGAAAATCTATTGGTGCCGCCATCTTGGCACATATTGTACATCCAAGGTCGTTGATGAACTTCTGGACTTCCGAATAACTGAGAGTTATGTTGAAACAAACAAATGGTGTTTTTCTTTTACAAAAGTGGTTTCTCACTGGGTTCATGTTTATCAAAAATCTAAAGAGGACATCAAGACCACTCGTATACTAGCTGCGTAAAATACATACCTCATTCACCCAAGAAAATTCATAAACTTTAAACATTTGATTTATTCTTGTCATGTAAAACTGGTTCACTTTTACAGCAAATCTGTTTCTCCTATCCAAGTAATAATCACTACAATATGACATAAGTAAAAAGCTGGAGTGAATCAAAATCCAAACAGAAAATAATTTGTTTGACATCTTTAGTTTGAAACCCGGAAGATTATTATTGAGATCAAAAAAGACCAGTTTACTCGTTACGGTGATGGTTACCTTTCAGTGGCGTAGTAAATAACCTCAATTAATGTGTAGCCGTCTGTATATAAAGTAGTGATTTTGTTTCATGTTATTATTTAATCGCATCTTCTTATAAGTAAGGTATTGTTTTGTCGTACATTCGCATGAAGAAGTGAAGTGCCGATCTTTTCTTGATTTATAAACTAAATTCGAAAGCTAAAAATTCTGTCTTAATGAAAACGTCTTCTTTGTTTTCCCAAAAGTTATAAGTTCTGATGACCAGATTTGTAAATGAAAGAAATATCAATACTTCTAATAAAATAAACGAAAGGTAGAAGATAAATCATTAATAACAAGGTATTAGATAAATTATTAATAACCAGACTGTTCCGTCAAAAAACTGTTATAGTATTTTCATATCTGCAATTCCTCTTGGTTCACACGGTAAGAACATTTAATTCAAATACTTCCTTAATGACCATTTCCTATTCGGATCTACGATGTTGAAACTTTAATCGGAAACAGACACCATTTAGCCCCCCACCCCCAGCCCGGAAACAATGACAATACAGGTAAATAGCGAACCGATGGGTAAATTTCCAATACGGCAGCCAAATAACGATATTGACGCAGTACCATCCAGAACGTGAAATTAGCAAAACAGTATTGTCAGTATCATATTTCTCATGTGGGCATTTAAAATGATGTTTTGTGTTGTTTAGTTTTTGTGAATTTATGTAAGTAGAATTTTAGGGAATGTTTAGATCTCGCTATTTTTCTTTACTGTTCTAACGTGTTTTACCATATGCAAAATAAAGATACATAAGTAACATTCATTTGTGCAAAGTTACGTTGAACGGCATTTTGCCGTTATTGAGATTTTGCTTATTTCCTTTTTATCGATGGACGTGCTGGGGAGAAGTGTGGTAAGCCCTTAATTTAGTCAAAATCGTTATTTAAGGGTAATAACTCTTGAGTTACAAGTGCAATCCATCTGGTAAGCAAACTTAGCCAAAAGACGGGGCTGCTTTTCAAACAGAATATAAAACTGAGTAATGAATAAGAAGGTTTTTGTTAGCTAAAATTTATAAACATTCAAACGAAATAAACTTTACAGTATTGTAAACTTTAAGATGTTTTAACTAAAACAACAACAACAACAGAAAGACTGAAATCAATTGATCGTTCAGATGGGTTTGACATTTAAACATGCTAGCTTCTCCGACAATTTCACGTGATAGAATGCAAAAAACAAATCTAAACAATACATTAAAACTAGTTTTTAATCTAGTCGACGTAGAGAAATATGAAAAATAGAAACACGTCTTAGTAATCAACGTACCTCCGCCAGCCACGAAAATTCGGATGACTGTATTGTTTCCTTTATTTTGCTTTTGTAGGATTTGTTTACTTTCATCGCAAATCTGTTACTTCTATCAAAATCATCACAGAAACATACGAATAAAATATAAAATTGAAATAAAATCCGAATAAAAAATGACGCCATGTTTGGTATACCGTATCTCTATCTTTACTGATAAACGAATCAATATACAAATACTTTTAAGCAAATAATAACCTACATTTAACTTAACAAACGTTCTAATGTAATATCCGAAATAATCTTTCAATTATAGATTGGTTTAAAATCTTCAATGACATTTACTTTTGAAAATATTTAGTCTCGTTTTGTGTTGCATTTTTTATTTTGTGCTCATAAAATCAAAAGCAATCAAAAGGAAAACTTTTTAAGGGTTATAATATTGTATTTTTCATTTGAAAAAAAAAAAGACTGCTATTATTTTCTTCGTTATTTAAATAGCACGTGTCGTAAGAAACAATAAAAAGAATAATATATATTATTTAAATAAAGGAAGTTTTAAAAGTCACTTTACATGATTACTACGAAAATGTTGCAAACCATGTTGAATTTAAACTGTTCATATGCAATAATAAAAATACATACTATTAATCATTCTGCATAGACCCTTTCTCGGCGCACAAAATATTTAACAAATGAATTAAATTGTGATTAATCTTAAACGACCGTGTGCATATACGGTGAAAACGAATCTTTTACATTAATTTTACATTAAATACTTTTTTTTCCAGGATTAGGTTTGACTTAAACGAGGAAACAAATGTCGGAACTGAACAGAATAAAACTTTTAGGCGTTATGTTTGGAGGTCCTGTGTTTGGGGTAAAGTGAGATTTTACTAAAGTTATATACTATACACTGTGAAATTAGTGAAATATCTTTAAAATAGTCACCCTTTATTGATATTGCTACAGTCAAATGATCAAATTGTTTCAAATTCTTAAGGGGGTGGATTAACCATAACATAATTAATGACTTGAACAGAAAGGTCAATGACAAATAATCAAATGAATCACGCAATTTGTCTTTCACAAATAACAATTTTCTGTTTTTCAGTGTTCTTTAAGTGTCGTCTAATTTCAGTTGTCATTGCACTGTCATCGGTGAAAAATAAATTATGAAAATCTCTATAATAGCAAAAATGCAAAATGATCGTTATTAATTTAACTTCATTTTACATACGTAAAGAAAAGTTATAATAGTAAAGGAAATAACCTAGATCTAAATATTCCATAAAATCTATTTACATAAATTCACAAAACAAGATGGGTGTTCAATTGAACACTTGTGTCGCCCTTTGGTGCTATGTCGGAATAAAAATTCAAGTACAAAAAGGGGCATAACTCAATAAAATGTGATCTTGACCTAAAGAATTTGCCATCATAATTAGTGTGTTGTAATAAGCAATTTAAGTTGAAAGTTTAATAAAGAAATCTTAAGAAATAGCACAGTATAAGCCAACGTTAAGTTTTCGTGTCAAAATCCAAGTACAAAAAGGGGCATAACTCCATCAAATGTTATCTTGACCTAAAGATGTTGTCATCAGCATTGTGCGTGTTGTCATGAGCAATATAATTTAAAAGTTCCATGAAGAAATATTAAGAAATGGCAAAGTTATAACCAACATTAAGTTTCGTGACGGACCGATGGAGGAACGGACAGACGGACAAAGTGATCCCTAACATGCTAACAACATTCACGAAGACATTAAGATTGAACTCAGATACAGCACAGAAAAAAATAGAGTTTCTGGATACATGGGTGAAGCTCGAAAATGGTAGGATTTTCACAAGCCTATATCAGAAACCTAGTGACAAGCAACTTTACCTACATAAGAGCTCCTGCCATCCACCTAGCACCAAGTCAGGACTAGCATTTGGGTTAGGCTTGAGACTCAGGAGGATTTGCGAAAAGGATGAAGATTACCGAAAGCACAGACAAAAACTGAAGCATCAATTACGGAAAAGAGGTTACAGTGGAAAGGCTGTGGAGAGACAACTGCTGAAGGTAGATGCACTGAAACGAAAAGACCTTCTACAGAAGCAGACGACGAAGAAAAGTACAGATAGAGTACCTTTAGTCCTTACCTTTTCCAGACACCTTCCTGATGTACATGCCGTGTTGAGGAAACACATGAATGTGCTCCACAGGTCAGAGAGAATTACAGAAGTCTTCCAGTCCCCACCTATAGTTGCGTATAGACGAGACAAGAATCTCTGTGATGTGCTTGTTCATGGGAAGACAAACAGTCCTCAAACAAACGAAAAACACTTGTACTTGCGTGACGTGTGCATCTCTCCATACTGGTATGATATGGACCACAGCGAAAGATAAGAGTTACAAGCCTGTCATGCATACAAAATGTACAGATCGGAATCTAGTATATGCCCTTTTGTGTTCCCGATGTGAAGCAACGGTCTACGTTGGCGAGACGGAACGGTCCCTTAAAGAAAGATTTGAAGAACATCTCCGTGACGTTCGACAGCAGGCAGAAAAAACGATCATAAGGCACTTCCAAGGTCATGTGATGCAGGATGTGAAGGTAGTGGTGGTGGAGAAGATATTCCGAGACAGTCGCATTTACAGACAACTGGTTGAGGAACAGTGGATCAAGAAGTTAGGAACAAAAGTGCCAGAGGGATGTAACGTTAAATTAAATATTTAGTGTTTTTTTTCATTAGTAAGAATAGTCATAACCTATTAGGTCTCCTTCCCCTTTAGCTTTAAAGTTATCAGTACTCAATTTTATTATGAATGGATATAGGATGATAATGATGATGGTGGTGGTTATGATGATGATGATGATGATGATGATGAAGTTTTATAATTACTGGTTATCGTTCGAATTATTAGTTATTATTACAATGATGATGATGGGGATGCTGGTGACATTTATGATGATAGTGATGATGACAGTGGTTATGAGGTGGATGGTTATGAAGATGATGATGATGGTGGTGATGATGTTTGTTTGATCACTAAAGCATGTTTTCTTTATTATTATTATTATTATTATTATTATTATTATTTCTTTATTGTGATAATGATGATGGGATGATGATGGTAGTAATTTTGATTGTTGTTATTATTGTTGTTTTTATTGTTATAATTATTATTATTTATATGATAACGGTAATTATGGTAATAATGATGATGATTGTTATTTTCATTATTATTGTTATAATTATCATTATTATTATTATTATTATTATTATTATTATTATTATTATCATTTATTATTAATCCAGACTAATTTAATTTTTTTTCAATTCTTATTTCCAATGGCGCCCCATATCAAAGATGAAGATTCATGTAGTACTGATATTGGTTATAGAATGAAATTCACCACCCCACACAGACAATGAGAATTATATACAAGAATACAGTAATCCCAGACCCAGGACCTAAGACAGCCATTCCAGTTAATCCCTAGGATTTCAACAGCCTTAACATAAACTTTCATCACTGACTTTAATTTATAAATTCATCCGATTGAACATTTAATGGTGCATCATAACATACGTTTTAGGATGGACTTCTTTTTTTAATTATTATTTTTATTATTATTGTTATTATTATTATTTTCAAATGTTGTAAATATGTGTGTGTTTTTATGCAAGGTTTATGTATATGTATTGAGCTCTTTTTTCATAATAGTATGTAGGTATTGTTGATGATTTTTTCCGGGAAACGATGTAGCGTCTCGAAGGAAGTGAGACGTCCGGGAAATGACGCGACGTCGTCCTGGGAAACATCAAACAACAATACGCTTACAACATGGATTTTACTTAAACACAATTATTTCTGTATTTTTCTTGATAAAGAACAAGTGTTCGAAAATTCGCAAGTAAAGAGTGTGTATTATTTATAAATTATATATTAATAACATTTTTTGGGGGAGGGGGGAGCAAATGTTCATTTAACGGCATCTTGTCGGCAGAGAGATTTGATAATTTTTCTTTTTTAACGATGACATTGCAATGACGACTGAAGAGGCCCTTAAACGGTATTTATATTTTATCAACTGATATTGCGATCAAGATAGTGTATATTATTCTGATAAAGACTTTTATGCGTATTGTTTTTATCAAGTGCATAAATAAATCAAAATAAAAGATAACGCAGTTGATACCTACATATTTTATCAAGTGTTAAACAAAACAAATATGGGTACATGTATTTTGAAAACAGCAGTTTGCTAAATTAAGAACTGTGTACACCTGATCAGACTGCGCGTGTGTGCAAACGGTTGGAGAGAGGGTTTACACCGTACACCAATTCTTACGTATTACTTCCTAGTAAATTGATAAGGCATCAACCAGACGAATATGTGTCCTACACACGATCGATTAACCAAATATAAAAAGGACCCGACAAAGAACAACGAATTTCATCACGTTTGAAATAAGATTAAGGTGTTTAAAGTCCATCCTTGCACTAATAGTTTACCTTTACAAGTATGAAGTAGATTTTGTCATGTCATTGATGTAAAACATACGTATTGCCAGTGAGAAGACTACTCAAACGTTAGGTAGAAATCAAATACCCTGATAGAAAAAATGCGTAGTTTTGAGAGAATAATGTTAAACTAGAGATGTATCCATAGGACACGGATGCCCCCCCCCCCCCCCCCCCCCCCCCTCTAAGCTGTCATTGGAGTTACGTCCAACACTATATTACATTGTGATTGTATTGTACTCAAATACAAAGGGTCATAAGTTTGGTTCAGAAACGAAACCACAAGTGCAAAATTTCACATAATAGTCTCTTATACTTTTTGAGTTACACGCGACAAAAGATTACATGATAAATTTCTTATTTTGAAATACATTAGAGACCATAACTCAGGTTTTAATGGGAGTGGCCAGAAACAAAACCCAGGTGCACAACTACTCATGATTGTCAACATAACTGTAAAGTTTCATGATTTAGTTAGGTTCGACACAAGATTACATGGTAATGTATTATACTGAAAAACATGAGGGGCCATAAATCTGATGGTTAACATGCCTGTTAAGTTTTATGACTATGACTATGACTCATATATTTTGGACTTAGATGCGACACAAGATTACATGCTGAATTCATTATATTGAAAAGCATAAGGGGCTCTAACTCTGGTCTTAATTGGCGTGGCCAGAAACAAAATCCAAGGTGCACATACCTGTAAAGTTTTGTTATTGTCACCAGGTTCTTATACTTATAAATCTAGATATCCGCGATAAAACCTGCAAATGGTTTTCCTTTATTTTTGAAACCGATAAAAGTGTTTTAAAAGTTTTCTGTTATGCAAAGATAACGTTAATTGAAATCTTTAACATCATTATAAGCTCTAGAAATGCGAGATATAAACCCAGTAAGATGTTGCACGAGAAACATCGCCGTCTAAAAACGGAAATTTATTATTCTTGACAATACCATAAGCTTCTTATGTATGCAATGTTGTCGAATTGATGGGTGGGTTGCAGTTAATTCAGCAATACAAGTTGTACGTGTTTGTTCATATGACAACATGTAGAGGCAAGTGTCAGGTTGGTGCATCCTAGAACCTGATTAAGTTAACCGTTTCAAGGTTTGTAACCCTAAGGTCCTCATTTTCACATATTGTTTGTGGTGTCTTACTTAAAACAGATCATTTTATAATCCCATGCTCTCTTTTCTTCATCTGTTTTTGGTTGTGTTTTCTGATTGAAGCTACTTTAAATTTCACTTTTTGTAGACTACGCTTTTGTTACAATCGTTCTGTATTTGTGCCAATTGTTTAACATATGCAAATTTCCTGTCTAAAGGTTAAAATGTAACAGTTTAAGATGAATAAAAATTTACGGGTTTCTTTTCCACATGTTTATCATCCTAAATTCTAGCCCTTAAATAACTTAAAACGTTAAACAAGGCAATCCTTTATGAAAAACATATGAAAATCAATGTTGATAAATTAAAAAGAACAATATTAACACTCGAGACAATTCATTTTTTTTGTCAGCAATGACATGATTTTCATCCATTGAAGTTAATAATTCAAAGATGAACAGTTTATTTTTAAAGCCAGATGGGCAATAAAGTAAACATTTAAATAGAATATGTTGGTAAGATTAACCACATTAACTACATCTTTACTCTACATTTACCAGCATAAAAAACTTAAAAGTTATTATAAAGATGTATAATCATGTGACCAATGATGGATTTTTTAAGATTTTGATATAATATTAATTGTTAGTTATTTTAAGAAAGGGGAACAACTCATAATGTATTAATCTCACCCTGATGGTTTTCATGATGGAAGAGTTATCTGTATCAGGTCAATTGTAATCAAAACACAAGTTTTAGCTTTCCAAAAAGCTAGTCGGTCATTAGCAAGACATTTTAACAAATTGACGGCTCTGAAGTTTAAACTTATCTAGAAAATTTTCGTTAAAATGTTGGTATTTATTTAGAATTTCCGCCGTGAAATATATATGCTCGCTCTCGTTGATGATGTGAAATTCATTGTATGACAGTGCTTATGATTGTGTCACCTGCAATAGCATGCAGACACGTATGGATCCTATTTTCCGGCGGCGGTCGCATCGTCGGCGGCTGCGTTGGCGGCTGAGCTGTCATGTAGCCCCAAAACTTAAATGTAAAACTTAATGTGCCTATAAGTTTGTAAGTATTTGACCTATTAACTTAATGATTATAATATATCATCTGCATGAATACAGCCATCTCCGACAACCAAAATGATCACTCCTGTTATATATTTTCTGCCCCTTTCAAATGACTTAAATATCGAACTTAATGTTTCCTATAACATCGAAAGTCCTTTTCCTATTAACATAATACTTGAAATATATCATCATTTCCATAAACAAAGCCATCTCTGACGACAAGATCGATAACCCCTGTTTCAATATTTTTGAGTTATGCCCCTTTTGAAAGACTTTAACATGCAACATATTGTTGCCTATAAGGTTTGAAAGTTCTTGTTCTATTTTCTTAATTGTTTCAATACATGAACAAAGCTTTCAGTGACAATAAGAATGATAGCTCTTATTTCGTTATTGTAAGAGTTATGTTCCTTTCAAATGGCCTTAATATGGACCTTTATGTAGGATCAACCAAATTATTTCTAATTCCCATAGGGCTTAAATTCCCAATATTCAATGCCCATTAAATATGATTTCTATCATCGTCATTCATAGACAACAATATATTGGTGCGAAGGTCTGCATTTCGTCTTTTCAAAAACACACAGGGGTTAACTTACTTGTAAGAAAATACTAATCTCTAACCGAACAGACCATACTTAAACGCGGAATCGCAAATACGGTGCCACAAATATACATCAGCTGTTCCAGCACTAGTCCACCTCTATCGAACTAGATATAGGCTCGAACAAACAAGATATAGGGGTGAAATTGCTTTCGTTTTATTTTCCTGACATGTAATCCCTGCAAACAAGAGGCCCTCGGATGAAGAGAAAAGGTTCTCATATATTAAAACGGACTATATGGACCACGGAGGAATACTGCGTTATTTTGGTGTAATGCAACCTTTAACTGAAAATTCGAAGTGACAATCCTCTTCATTCAGCAAAACGAATAATAAAGTACACGAGGTACTGCTGGTCAAGTACCAGTGCACATGTTTGTGTTACAAGCTGGCAACAAAGAATTCATTTTGCACGTGCCTTTTTCGTTTAAAATATCTTATATCTCGACTGCTAGTTCGAATTTATCTCCCAACATAAACTTAAATAATGCATCCCAAAGAAAGCCGAAAAATGTACTGATTCACAGTTTTATATCCAAAGACTGCTAGTCTGTTGAAAATGTCTCAGTTTTACGATTTCACTTGGATAATATTTGGAGAAATGATGTAGATAAACACAAAAGGTATGATTAACCGTTTGAACTTTTGGATAGAAAGCTTAAGTGAATAATAATATCAGTTTAAACTTTAGAATACTTGGAATAATTGTGTTTCATGGAACTCATTATCTTCGACCTGGTCTGTGGACTATAGCATGAACTTAATCTTGGCTGTCGGCAATTTATAAACTGATCTCGTAAACAGCTGCAGTAGCATTGTCTGTCTTCTCAAGCACGTATATGCAGGTCGACTTTGATTTACTGGGGAGCGGCGCGAACTGGCCAGACCCGACTCAGCCATAATGTATCCCGACTTCAGGGGTAATTTTTTTTCACTCACATTGAATACTTCCAGGTTATACCCTTTATACATGATTGATAAATTATGGAAATTCTGTAGGCCTTGCTTATATGGATTACCGGTAGCGTCGATATATAAACGCAAATTAAACAGTTACTGTTTCGCCATTGACAAATATTTGTCTGAAACGCAAAAATAAATGCTTTTATCTCAGGTTTCTGTTTGAATTATTGCTTCGTCAGCTTGTAAATGAAGCTCAATCACTTTAAATAGTTTTCTTTTTCCCCTGTTAAAACGAAGCTTACATAGTTTTGTTATTCGTGAATAAATAGATCGTCTATTACTGAGAGTTACATGAACGTACCCTAGCACAACTATTTGTGCGCGACATGGACTTTTCTATATATGCGATGTTCGTCCATCGCGCACAACCCAGTTACTATTCAAATCCTTCTATTTCTATACGCCGCCGATCGGCATTTGAATCGCAACTTTGGCGGCTCCATAAAGCATCTTAAACCATATGTATCCTTAAAAAATTTACATACCTGTAAAGCCACATTTAAGTAGAATCAATATATGTAATCCTTTATAAATAACGGTTTCGTTTTTTATGCATAACTCTTTTAAACCTCCACCCATGTAAACAAATTTCGATTTCCGCGCTTAAAGTGTACCTGACTCACGTATATCGATAAATAACAGAATTTAAATCGGGTCGATCTCCGCCACAGTTTTGATTGTAACTGCTAGAGACGTAAAGGACAGACATCTGTAAAAAGTCAGTATAATAACGGGTCTGTGCTTGCAGTCGAATTATTGAGACTAGAACGTACCCATGAATGAAATCAAAATTGAGCTTAAACGTGTAAAACATTCCCCGCAAAACCGCTAACTCTAATGTCTGACCCCACATACACACACTATGTCACTGATCTTGTTCGTTCTTAAGTCAATGCTAAAACAATAGCATTATTTTTACAAGAAAAGTAAAGCAGACAACACAAGCAATAACATTTTATGTAAATGGCGATCGTTTAAAATAAACTGTAAGACCACCACATTGAAGTAATTTTCCGGCTGAGAAGGAATACATGTGAAACACCTTTAAAACACTGACAAAATGCCAATATTTTGGTCATAAAATTAAATTAAAAAATAATATTTTGTTCTAACAGTTTCAGGGAAAAATTTTCTGAACAATATTAACAAAAGCAATCAATGTGATCAGCACAAAGTTCAAGTGATATTAATAAATGAACCAACATACGAATACATTTCTTACCGTCTCCTAACGGTCACTGACCTGATTTGACCTGATTTGCGGACCTAACTAGAACTATACTTTATGAACGTTGGTACTTAATACTGACTATATAAATAAGCGTCGCTTGTCTGTTAAGTGTACAAATACGCATCGACTGTGGAAAGTTCTATGGTACCGCTATAACCTAGGCGGCATTCATGTTAGTACATATTCATCCAATTTGACAATACTTAAACAACTGCATTATTTCTACACGTCCTGAATAAAGTTATAAATTAAGTATACAAGAAACATGATCATCTATATTAATGTTGTTTTTTTACCGGTAAACGTCTTCTCTATATATCAAGCAATCAAACATCAGCCTCTACACTATCCTTTGAGGAACAGGTGGCATAGTCTAAATAATCCGTTCTGGACCGTGAGTCACTGTTAACCGGTGTCCAGGCTAAAGAGCTCAAGTTTGGTCGATTATAATATGTCGGTCATCAGGATGACCGACAATTACAGGCAGTAATTCGCTATTTATAGCAAAATTTGACATTCACCCAATATCTTTACCACAATTTTAAGGAAGTACACCGTTCTAAAAATAGACAAGTTATTAACAGACTATGCAATAAGTTATACCCCATAGACACGTTATTACGTTCGTCAGTGACAATATCAAAGCCCACTTAAACAAACTTTAACCATTGACATTCAAACTATAAATTGGTGATCAACGGGTAATTTTCACCGATCGATGAGTAATGTTTAAACAAGTTTTAATGTTTACATTTAATGTAAAGTTAGATATTGTATTAGAGAATATCATACCGTGTTAAAAAACATTATGTAGAAAGCATAACTGAAAATAGTCAGTTGTAATGTCCTTTAGTTTGTCTTAAGCTAAATCATTATGCAATGAGGAACTTCTATTAAAACTTTAATCATTCAATTTCAAGTACAGAAAGGGCAATAATTCAATCAAAATTAGGTTTCATAATGGTAAATCAGCAATAACATTAGTGAAACTGATCCAGCTTCTATGTTCTTTTACAAGATTTCCCTAGAAACATTAATAAACTCTTATCACCAATCATGTAGATCACCTCCATTGAATATCATGATGGTAGCTTTTCTTTTAGAATATCATGCCAACCAACTAATGTTAATGGTCTTTTTGTTCTAATATGGTACATGTCTTATTAGTCTTATTTAGGTGACCAGATTGAACTGCACATTACAATCAATTGAACAATAAATCATATTTCAAATATAAGATAAGACCACGAAGTTTAAAGGCACAATTAATGATACTGAATGATAAGCAATCAATGGGCATTGCAAGTCAATATTTATTAAGAATATATTGCTTACCTAAATACATGAACAAATTTATTAAAAACATGACATACTGGAGAATTAGTTGATAAAATCATCTTGATATAATGATATAATTACAATATTTACCCTGTAAGCACAGCGTCTGTCACATTTCCGTCCAGTGAAGACCCAGAACAGCCTGGGCATCTGTTCAGTGTGGTAAAGGTCTACACTATTTACTACTAAAAGGGTGAAATATGCATATCAGGAATTGCCACATTCAGAAAAAACAGCCTCCCCACACAGTCAAGAAGAAGAGAGAGGGAGAGAGCATGGGTAATAAAATGATCAGTTTCAAAAAAGACACCACAAACAATTAACAAAACTGAGAACCCTAGGGGTTACCGCCTTGGAACGGTCAGTGGCAAATCAAATTTCCAGTTTAAGGGTGCACCAACCTCACACTTACCCCCAACAGGCTTCATATCACAAAACAAGTACTAAGTTAACATTTACATTTGTCTTGCACTTCACTATAAGAAAAGTCTTTCTTCAGACTGTTTCCATTTGGCATTTGAAAGAATTTGGTCCGGGATGTGGCTACAACAGAAGTCGAACACAACTTATTGGACTGTGCACAATGTATTGTCTTGAGACGTCGACAAGCACACACGTTTTACCATTAGTTGCTGTTAAGAAGCTTGCTGTCATTCGCTTTTTTGTCAATGTAGCTGCTCCAACAGCCATTTAAGGCAGGGCTCCAATCGTCATCGCTTAATATTGTCATAGACAAAAAAGAAAAAAAGAAAATGTTTCAAACGGTACAATGCAGTTTCATCAAACTTTGCACAAATCAATGCTATAAGTGTACGATTATTTTACATAAGTTAAGAAAAGTTAGCACAGTAAAGAAAAATAGTTAGACCTAAAAAATCCCTAAAATTCTATTTGCAATTTATCACAAAAACAAAGCAATACAAAACCACAATCCAAAAACCAACATGAGTAAAATGATACTTACAACAATATCTAATGTCCTTGAAAAGAACTTTCTTTTATGAAGAGAGAAATCAATATTTTTAATTTTGCCATTCATTTTCGCGACCAGGAAATAGAAGGTCCAACATACTTTCACAAATAACTCATACTGTTTACATTTGTTAGACCCAAGGACCTTAGATATTGTTGTCAGTAACTCATTACTCATGAAGACATTTAAATTGATGTTTAGTGTAAATAGAATTGAAGGAAATTTTTAGGTCTTACTGTTTTTCTTTACTATTTAAACTTTTCTTAGCGTGTGTAAATTAAACATATATTAATAATGGTTGTCCATGGTTTGTGCAAAGTTTTATTGAACTGCTTTTGTCGTTAGAGAGCTTGTGATAATTTTCTTTTTTATCAATGACTGTAGAATGACAAATGCCATAGCACATTAAAATATAATAGAAACTTTTCCCAACTTTTTGGTAAGAATTGAGAATATAATATTAAGGAGTGTAAATATAAGAACTGCATCGCAATTTAATCATGTTCATTATGATATAAATACATTTCTGTTGTTTGAAATAAGCGCAGTCCTTTCAGCTTTGGGCTTCGGGCTTCAGATGCTTAAATCAACCCAAAGGTTTTTTAATACCCCAAATGAAGGTTTTTTATTTGTCTCGCTTCCAGCTAGAGGAAATATAATTTCATATAAAATTCTTTCAAACACTTCCATGTGAAGTGAATGGACTCGGGGCTTTTCATCAAAAGAAATTGGGAAGAGGCCTGGCTTTTCAAATTAGGAAATGTATGCACGATAATTGTTTATTTTGGGAAAACAAAATTCATTGAAAGATGGGTTCTTGTTTATAAATTTGAATAGTAATAAGTATTTTTAACCTAAACTTAAATTTTTAAGCATTTTCTAAGATTAAAATTTTCAAACTCTCCTCAGAGGATTTTGATCTATTTTTGGACATCTTACCTAGCACTTGGGAAGAGTCTCTGCCACACTTGGGGAAAAAATACTATATTTTAGGACTGGGAAGTGCCCTTATACAGGCCTCTGTTATACAATGATGAAAAGCCATTGGACTGGCTCAAAATGAAAAAGGAATCCATTATATTGATTTACCATGTACAGGGTTAATCTAACTCTGGTCTTACCTTTTTATTATCTATGAATGAATTTATTTGTTATTTTGGTTTTTTACACAGCAACCTTTTTTAAAAGCACACAGCGGAATTCCACTTCAGGCATGTTTATTTATGACCAATAATATCTTCTTTAGACTTTTAGCCATTTTTAATTCAGTGTTTCATGGAAGTAAATTATTGACACACTTTAAAGATGGATCAATAAATATTTTCCATTGGCAAACGATTGGTATACCTATTTGGATTTGGTCCAACTGTAAAACCCAAAACGCAATTTGAAAACATACCATACTATTCCTTGTAAAAGCCCCCTCAGTACAAAAATAATTCATATAAATAAGCGCTCCATTTCAGAAAATGTAACACCCACGGGGCGTTCAAAAGGAATTTTACGGTAACTACATTATTTACAATATTTGATCAGCAATTCGGCAGTGCTAAATCTTACCATGACCGTGATTAAACTGGATAGTTAACATGGTAGGTGTTTTAGAAAGAAACTATTATTAAAATTAATAAAAATAATCTAATGCTAATAGTTTAAATAATATTAATTAAATATTCTTTTTAACAAATGGGAAAAAACAATAATTCAACACTTTTTTAAAGTTAACTCTAAAGATTTCAAAAATATTAAAACTAAATTCAATATTTTATAAAATTCAAAATAAATTAGAGAAAAAAATAACAGAAAAAACAAGATACAAATTTACATTCACGGTTCACAAAAAAGAATTTTTATCTTTGGTTTCATTTATTATTACATGTTTACTGTACTACAAAGACTGCTTTTTAACTAAAACTATGAAAGACTTTATCTCTTTTGAAAAGTTGCTTCTTTTTTTCAAATATCAATGTAAAAGTATTTCTAATACACAAAAAACAGTGTTTTGCTGTTGGTTTGGGTTTGTTTTGCTTATTACTTCAAAAAATGAAGAAAAAACAGGTCACAAGTGTCAGAGTAGACAGACTGCATTTTTATCAAAATCATATCTCCAGAAACAAATTTAAACATCTTTGGAAAAAAGTTACCTGTTATTAAACTGAATTTTAAGACTTTATTATAAGAATTTTAAGAAGTATAACAAACGTTGTCAAAACTTCCAAACGACAACAGGAATAATATGTAAAAGCCAATGATTGAAGAGAAAATTTATTTAAAATGTAGTAAGTCCCTTCATTTACTGCACATACTAAGCTTAAGGGTAAATCACAGGAAAATATTTTTTACAAGTTTAAAGACTTGTTATAAAATTAAGTTATATATAATGGCGAAGAACTGTACAATTTATGAAATTAAGCCCGTAATGGTACAAACATAAACATGCAATGTTAGATAGTTCCTGTACTGGTTTGAAAAGAAGCAAGTAACGACAAAGGATATTATATTTAGTTCCATAACAACCAGTCGAGCAATAATTACAGAAAAGGAAAATGTATAAAATGATAAATGAGCGGGATAAACTTGGAACTATTTTTGAAGGATTTATTGGGTCTTGAAAAATAGTAGTTCTTGGTGTGGACTCCCATAAAAGTTAAACATGGATCAATAAAACGGAAGTCATCGAACGGCAAAACAGGAAGTACACCGATCGGTGACCAGGAATTAAATCAACTGCGATCAAATTTTAATTTGTTTTCAGGATGCTTATATATCCCATTATCTTAGACGGGTACTTGTTGGTTTTCATCTACCCGCATGTTCAGCTCTTCTGCCCCCTATGCCAGAATGTACTTCAGGATCCGGTGCAGTTTGTGCGCAGTGGACATAGGTTCTGTATGAGCTGTATTTTTCAGCCACCAAATACGTGAGTGCATAATTTCTTTTTTTAAATTATATTTAATTATTTAATATCGATTTCAAAACCAAATGCTTTAATGAATCCGTTCAGTCCTTCAATTAACAATTGTTATTTCTTTTGCTCTTTTCAACTTATAACTGTGCCTTCGACTGAATTCTGTACAAATGTCGTGATTGCCATAACTGACAGGGATCCTCACTACAAAACCATACCTTATAAAAATTTTGTAACTAAAGAAACTAATTTAAATCTTCTTAAGTTTCAAGAAAAGATATTCCATTAATGTTCACACTGACTTTGTGGAGTGCCAAACGGTCTTAAAAATAACCAACAACAAATGATTCAAACATAACTATCAAATGAATTCTTCAGTCAAACCATCTCTCAGTTGGTGCATTTAACAACATGTAAGAAATAACATTTCAGCAACTTTGTTGAAAGAAAACATTTCAATATTTTCGAAGCATTTTTTTTAATTTTCAAGATCATTTCATTGAACTGAGCTGTGCAAAATGTCTCATTCCTCAAAATTATATAAACTAGAATTAGGTGTTCCACGGAACGAGTGTTCAAAAAACTTAAAATGTGTTCTATGTTCTATAATATTTGATAAAAATGTGTAATTAAAGTTGCATTGCAATTTTACAATTACTGTTCAAATATAAGCCACAGTAAGTCTTGATAAGAAACAAATTTGTTGATCAGATGTGTTCCCTCTTATGAAAATATTACAGTTACTTTTCAAGTTGTTTTACACAGGCTGATAGCTATCAAAATTCATGACAAAACAACAAACTTGAACAATAATAAGCCACATTAGCTTTTATATTTAAGTCTTTAAAAGTATCTGAAAGGGGAACAACTAAAAACCTGGTCAATCTGGCCAGCCAGTGCATTTAGTTATCATTCTTTTTGTCAGATAAAGCTTTGTTGTGCAGATATTAACATATTCCAGGTTTAATGTCAATAGTACAACTACTTTCAACTAATTTCACATAACACGGCAAGACCGGAATTTCCTTGGTCTTGGTCACTGCGGCTCTCTGTACCACGCTGAAGTACAGAGCACGAACGTTTCCTGGGATATTCGTCCGTAGAATTAAACTCTTAGTCGTTATCAGTAAATAAACAAATATTGTAAACCAAACCTAGAGGCATCTGATTGGCTGTTGAATGACGTTACACTCATCTTGTCCCAGATGGCTTTGCACACGCATAAGATATTTTCCAGGTAATAATTGAAAGGGACAAGTATTAAAAGTGATACTCAGCTATACTCAACATTAAAAAGTCAAATATGCATATCAGGAGCTGCCATACCAAAAAAAGCATAGCCTTCCCACCTAGCAAAAAGTACAGAGAAAAAAGATCATACGTTAATACAAGAAGAAGCTGCAATGTGAGACCAGCTTTTCTTATTTAGGATAAATAGAAATTAGTTTTGTAAAGAAAATCTCTATTTGATAACTGTAGAAACTGACGTCAAAAACAGTTCAAATAACAAGAATCTGACATGAAAAGTATAGTTTGGTAATAGTGTTTATTAAATAAGTTGAACATTTTCGGTTGGAAGGGTGGTGGGGCTGGGTACAAGCACCAACCTGGAACCACTTCACCCAACTTTCTCAATTTCTGTGTAGAAATGAAAGAAATAAAAAAGAATAAATAAAAATCTCGGTTGGTTGTGAGTGGGTGATACCACCACTACTGAAGAAAAAATCTGTTGGTTGGAGTTAAGAAAAAAAAAGAAATTATAATGTTATTTAAAACATATTTTTGTTGTGACATGAGGTACTACCACAAAGCCAGACCCACCCTACCCCAGATATGGATATTGGTATGAGCTTTGTAATAAACGAAATAAAAATGTAACTTATAATTCTTTTTGGTACCACCTTCTAGACCCACCCCATCCCTGAAAAATGTTTTGTCAGTGTGATTGTGCAAAGTATAAATATGAACGATTTTGGTGGAGGGGTGTTACCACACTTATTCCTAACCTAACACACCTCTGAAGAAATGTTGGTCAGTCAGGTACCACAATCTATCCTCAAACCCCCACCCAAAAGCTTCTTTACTTATCATATCAACAGTTCATATCATATATAGATATCGATCACCCGTACAATACCTTTCCAAAGCAGAGATTTTATTAAAACTTCTTATCTTATTACAAAGTGTATACAAGAAAGGTTGATGATGAATTAAGAAATCAAAAAAGAAATCAAAAAATGGTTGATGATTCGTTGAGGGTAGGAGGCACACCACCCACCCTCAAGACCCACCCCACTCCTGAAATAATGATGTCTCTCGGTTCATATATCTTAAGTAAAGAAATAAATTTTATAGTTTGTTGTTGATTTTTGGAGGGGGAGCGGGGAACTGGGTACTACAAACAACTCTGTTTCACCCGACCACTTAAAAAATATTTGCCAGGTCATGGTTCCTACTTTTACATTTAGTTTAACAAATTTGTAGTGCCGATGTAATCCGTTCCACCCGACCACTTAAAAAATATTTGCCAGGTCATGGTTCCTACTTTTACATTTAGTTTAACAAATTTGTAGTGCCGATGTAATCCGTTTCTTAGTTTCTAATTTATGCTCTGTAAGCTTTAAATTTGCACAAAATTTTACCGGTGAACTATAAGTGTAACATTTACCTTTTAGGTAACATTAATCTTTAAAGTAGGGCCTTTGTTCTTGAATGAGACACTCTGATTTGTTAAGCTGATGTATCTTCTTCAGTTGCTGACTTCTACTCCAGATACTACATTTTAGGCATTTTAAAACCTTGTAACCTTGATTTTCGAGACAGTTCTTCTTAGATGCGACACTCCGCCATATTGAGGTGAACAATTTTGTGAAGTTTGGTTGAAATCCATTGATGATTCCCAAGTTATGTTTTTTTAATTCAAGATTATTGGTATACAAATTTTTCCAAGGGAAAAAGGGGCATAACTTTGATAGAAAGCAGTCAAAAGTAATGAAACTTGCCATGATGATGTCAATCAACCAGTTCAAGATTCAAAGCTCTTTCTTTTATAGATAGTGAGAAAAGTCCTTTGAGTCAAATCAGCAAGACAAGCGATGGCCGGCATATAAGAAACAGATCGGGTTTTATGTTAGTTTAAGAGTTCCCTATAACACTTCTTAAACTCAAAACGAGCCAGCAACATTTTGATATGTGTCGATTTTTGGTGGCTTTCAAAGTCCTTTTCCGTCTGTTTAAATATCACATATCGTTGTTTGTTCCGTGTGGCGACTGTAAAAAGTCGCCCTGTACATTCAATCAGTACTGTTATCAATTACCACATTTAAAGGCAGTTGAGCACGCTATTAAATATTTGGCTAAATATTGAATAGCGCTCAACACAAGGCTAGGCGGCATAGGTAGTAAAATGCATTTCCTTTTTCCTCCATAATCAAGCTAAAATCGAATCGAGTTTGCAATATTTTGATTTTGCCGTGTTCAGTTCCTTTAAACGTTCTTTTTCATCTATTTTAACCCCAGCCTTCGTCTTGCAAACAAAGAGGTTAGCATAACATTGATCGACTGTAGATGGGTTAATCAACAAAAATTCATAGCTCTGTTTATATGTAATATTATGGAAACATTTCTTTTTGAACTTATATATTTTTTCACGAATAACATGGATAAATCTCGTATAGTTCAATTTATTTTCTTCAGTTTATTATTAAATCTCTATAAAACACTGTTTGATGAATACCTTCTTGCAGTAGTGATTTTAAAATGCACTTGTGTTTTGAATTTAATCTAAGTACCGGCGATTAAACTTGCAAAAGGTTTTCCCCTTAATTAATGATACCGATTACCCTGTTCTAAATGTGTTTTTCTATTAATGCAAATATTCCATTCATTGAAATCTCAAACATTGTTGCAAGTTCTAGAATATTGAACAAGCTGTGTTTTATAAATCATGTGGGTCATCGTCGTCTTAAAATGGAATCTTTTCAGTATTAAAATCAATATGCAGTACAACCCATGAACAGGCTCAATCTAACCGAGACTGGAATATTTTGATATTTGTCGAGTTCGATGGCTTTCAAAGTTCCATTTTCACATATTTTGCTCGTATCAAAGCATATACAAGTGTCAATTATTTTGAATATTTGGTGTGAGGGACTGGATTTTGCCAATTAGAAAGAACATAAAACTCGGCATGTTCTAGTCTACACCATTGAAGTGTCATTGAGGTTGGGGGATACCAGACAATACCGCCCAAGTTATCGCTGCTGACACCGCCGGACAATAGGATTCATATATGCCTTCCTGCTAAATCAATAATTGCTTTAATCATTGTTGTTTAATTGTTGTTATAGATTCCTTTTCATGAAAATTGATAACATTCCAAACTTAGATATTGGTTATTAATTGTTTACTAAATAACATTGCAAAAATAAACGGACAAACAGTGCGATTGCTGCTTCGGGGCATGAAAACACCGGAATTTGCCCCCGGACACCGAAGCCCCTCATTTGTTACAAATGGCCATAACATAAAAATGGTCGCAGAAAAAATCTTTTCTTTCTATACATCATACTTGATCATCTGTGCACGTTTTAAAGAAATCTGCCTGTTAGTTAATGAGGAGTTGATGCCACAATATTTTGGGGACGTACTTACGGACTTACGGATGGACGTACGAAAGAGTGCAACTCTGTATTCCTCCCTCTTTGTGGGGGCATAAAAATGATATGACTAAAGTTGCCATGGTATAATATACTACTCGAAGTTTGCCAAGCACCAAGAACATTTTGTACATATCTTCAGGTGTATGCAAGTTATTTTTTTTCTTTCATCTTTGTACTCTCTTGATTAATAATAGATTTAATAATATAGTCAAATGTTTTAAAACAATTTAGATGTGTTAACGAGGTTTATTTTGAATACGAATAATACTGAGAATCTTAAAAAAAATCAGTGTTTTTTCCAAAACAACAATAACAACAATCGATGTCTACATTCAATAAATGTTTTTTGACATTTGCATTTGCCATTTAGTTCAGTCTTTCAAGTAAGGAGTGAGTATAAAAATGTCAGGTTCATAGACGCATCGTAAATTAAACACTGTAAAAATACATGTACAAGGTCTCCTAGTTTGCATGGATGCCATTCACGGTTACATGGAGGAACTTCTCGATCCAGCACTAAACGAGTTCCAATGTAATTTAATGTAATGTAAACTTCACAAAGATGTTTGGGCAACAAAAATTAGTGCTTAGCAAACTTTGAGTAGTTTATTTAAGAGATTCCAAGAATATATGTTGCATTGAATGGGGCATTTTTATGACAAACCTTACGCCGAAAGGGTTCACATGTCCATTTTTAGGTGTTGCATAGATAAGTATGAACAGCGGCGGTGTTCCATTGCAAACTTTAATATTAATTCCAACCATGAATGGTAATTTGTTATATTCAAAAATATTAATAAATATACAAAAGCAATGTAGATCATATTTCAGATGTAACTGTACATGTAGAAGAAATCCTTGAAGGTAAACAAAGAGACTTTATTTTCTGTAAGGTTTTGACAAAACAAGCTCGTACAAATGCAAGATAAGTTTGAAATTGGTTTGAATTTGCTACAAAGGGCGGCCATTTGACAGAGTAATTCCAGACCATTTGGGCCCCTTTTGTTCAAATGTGCTCATTATTTAAATAATGTTTGTTTGCAGTTGCCTTAATCAGAATATAAAGGGATTAGGAAAGTAGATGGAGGATGTTTGTTTTTGTCATTGTAAGATAGAAATATATATTTTATCAAGTGACCTCCGCATTTCGGTGAAGCCACGAGTGTAAATACACAATTCCGGTGTTCACATGTGAAATATGTTACTAGCCTGCACAAGTAAAACAAATTTTGCTTTTATTTTATGCTTTTAGTGCAAAATTTGCATCAATTTGACAGAAAAAATGGATGAAATTGCGCCAAATAAGTTTGTTTCGTAATTACTTTATGACGCCATATACTCAAACTTGAACTCGTTTTTTAAACGTTCTCAACCGGAATGTTACGCGGTTTATTATAAAATAATTATCTTGTTTTTTTAAGAAGAAATCATGAAACTCCATTTGCTATTCCATTACGGATTTCTTCGTGTGGTGACAAAATTGCAAATAATTGTTCTATAGAAGAAGCTTTCCAATCAGAAAATTTAATCTGATATTTTTGTTACTATTGAAATTATCCATTTTCCGTTGACAGAATAACCCTACACCCTGGGTTTTGCCACATGTGTGGACCAGATGGAATACTTTTACACAGTAACTGTGTAAGAGTTGCTTCAATGACAGCCACCAGAGACCTGCTCAATAGGGTATGTCCTTATTTCACTTACCTCGGAACTTATAATTTGGAAATTGCCCAAGAACAAAAAATGAAAACAGAACGAGAAATAAGATGGACATGCATTGTTACGTTTAAAACATTTCAAAGTTAACTATCACTTAAGTCAGAATTGAATTTTTTCGAGTTCAGCATTGCAGTTAATGAAAATTAAAAGTCTTTCTTACTTCAAATTTTCTTTGAGATAGTAAGCACTAGTTTCATTCCAGTAACTGCCCACTACTTCAAGGTATATGGCTGTCATTCATGGGCAAACAGTGTAGATCCAGTTCAGCCGGTACATCTGTGCCATCAATCAGGATCTACACTGTTCACGTATAGATTCATTAGGTTATTCCTGACCAATATGCGCCTTGTATAGATCCACACTTCAAAGGTCGCACACACGTCAAAACGCTTATATATTGAGGAGGAGAAGGCAACATTTTCTTGTTGAGAATCACAGTTTTTATCTTTATAGGGTGATATCTTCCACGATAGAGGAGTGATGAGAGAAATTAATCAGCTTCAAGTATGGTGTATTGTGTGCGGAAGAACTTTTCTTTATGGACAGAGAATGGTATGCCAACATAATTGTTTCCAAACCTTTGGTTTGTTCCTACAGCTACAGATATGTCTTTTTAACAATGGGTGACAAGTGTATATCAAGACAAGCTGCCACATCCATGCTATCTAATGTTGATCTACACTGTTCGCTTCTGGGTCAGAAATAACCCTAATTAATGTAAAACGAAGCAGTGAATTTCTTACTTCCCGTACATATAGTCAGTACTGTTATCAGTAATATAACCTGTTACCGATGTCATGCAGTGATTGTTAAGTAATTCAGGGCTATCCGATCAACCTTTTTTGGGGGGTTGTCCCGGTTAGGTCAGTTGGTTGCGTCACAGGAACTGCAGGGCTAGGCACTGTCGCCGTGACGGTGCGGGTTCGCTTCCAGCTAGAGACACTATCATTTATAATAACAAAATGCAATTCCTGGTTTGATTAATGTCAAGTTGGTTGAATTTTTTTTGAAATGCTCTTACTCGTTTGCATGTAGTACAGCATAATATAATGAACATCATCAGTACAATATTACAGATACAGGAATAAGTACACGCTATTCAACTTTATTAACAGATAAATTAAGAAAAAAAAACACATAATATACATTATAGTACAAATCATGATCATATTACTCAATGTAAGTTTAAATAGACATTGTCATGAAATAATAGACTTGTGCTGTGCATACAGTGACAATGATGTGCGCAAATATGTTCATTTTAAAAGGAAATTTTTAGGAATGTTGTATATATATTAATTTTTTCTCAACCCTTACAGAAACAGACAAAGAAGTTTACAACTACTATCTTTATAACATTTTTTTAAATCACAATAATGTATGCTTTTCACTTCAAAATTTTTGTTTCAGGTCCATAGCCACTGGTAATGGAGGATGGGGATTTTAGCGCTAAATGTTGGTTTTCATACGAGCTTGGACAATCACTGGTCAGTCAAGAACTGATATTCGGAGCTGAACTCAAAGACTTGAATCATTGGTGTTCTGTTTACATCCTTTTTAGTCAGACTTTCCCTGTTGACAGCTTATATTTTGAATATGTACATTGTTTTTTATCATTTTAGCCTTTTAAAAATTCATTTGATATGCTGTCAAAAGGGTTAATATGTTAATATGGCTCTCAGAAAGGAATTTTGGTATAAAAGAATAAAATTTTCAACACTCATGAGCCGTCTACAGTCATCATTGCACACCCATTGATAAAAAAGAAAAATGTCAAAATCTAATGGCAAAATGGCAATCAATGAAACTTTGCACAAATAAATTAATGAGTCTTTATTTTGCATATGATAAGACACCTTAGAAAGAAAAGAAAAATAACTAGATCTTATAATTCCCTACTTCCGGTTTGAAGTCAAAACATATTGATGTACTACTTAAAATTTCTTTTGACAGATGACCGTAAAATATTGTAAGTGTTTACGCGATACCTGTATCATTTTTCTAGACGTTTTAAACAGCCATTCCAGAGTTCTTGTGCAAACAGTATTTCCTTTTTGTATGTGTCCTTTCTATGTAAAAAAAGCATTTTTTTCAATCAACTTGAGCATTTAAACTTAAATACAGCCACATGACACTATATTTCTTCACTTTCATTGGCCTGCCAGTGGGAATTAAAGTCAAGTTTTGAAAAGGTACATCAAAATGTTTTGACATCAATCCGAAAGTAGACCCAGTAGTAAGTTTTCTTTGAATTTCCTGAAAACCCTAACATTATTTTGACGAATTGGCACTAAACATTGTAGACCAGCATATCTTTATTTCAGGCATGAGTTACTTTGATATAGTGTCCAAGAATTTCGGAGTTCTCATGCAAACGGGTTTTCTTTTGTTTTAGTAAGTGCTTGGTAATTAGAATATGAATTAGACTCAAGTGAGCTTGTTAACATAAGTTCATCCTTAGATAAATATATTTCTTTACTAAAATCTATGTGGAAATAAGTATTTCCGCAAAAAATAGTTTTATTTGAAATTTTAGTCAATTTTCGCCATTTGCAATGTTATTGACCCCTTAAAAAGATTTGGATAATTTTCTTCTTTATCGATGAACGCGCAAAGATGACTGTAAACGGTCCTTAGTATACCATTATGGTTAACCTTACCACCAGCTAAATGCATTATTTTTATGCATTTACATTATGTTCAGATAACTAGTTATTTTAAACAATTTAATAAGGAAAGGGACACAATCCAAATAAAGATATTTTAATCTAAGAAAATAAATATACTCACCCAAAGTTCTAATTGGTTATCAAAACATATGTTTACAAAGTTTGTCAGTTTCTGGCATCACAGTGTTGGAAGAAATGACAATATTGTGTTCGAATCAATTATTCATTATTGTATTAATGTTTATTGGTTGTTTTCTTACAACGCAGACTTAAAATTTGAACAGTCTTCAATTGAAAGGGAGGTAATATAAACTTTGATACCTTCAAACCAATTGATTGGGAAAAGGTACCGATGACTTACACGGTTTTATGTGTTTTCTTCCTAAAGAGGGTTCCTTCTTAAATAATTGAATAAATATCTGGTCGCTTATCCTTTAATAGCGCGAAATGCAGTTTTAGCAATATGTAGGATAACTGACATTTAATTTGTCCCCTAGTCAATCAGTTAAAGTTCTGGTCACAATTGAAGACTGTTGACAATTAATAAGGATTTAATAAGGATTTATAAGGAATTAATAAGAATTAAGCGTTAAGACAATGTCTGTGTCATAAAATATTATAGAAAATAAGTGACCAACTGAACTTTGTTCGAATGTAAGTTTCTTGCCTTTGTTATGTTTTAGTAATTAGTACATTGTATTATTATAAGTAGGGATGGGGCCGAATATTCGAATATTCGGTTCGACTACGAATATTCGAATGAGATTTTAGGATTCGAATATTCGAGATTTTTTAATATAAGTATGCTTCATTCCAAGAAGAATGTTAGATTAAAAATACTGGAGTTGTCAGTAATTAATTAAATGCGACAATACAAGCCCATAGAAAACTTACAGGTAGGTAAATACAGCCCTTTCAAAAAATAACACGAACAATAATTGGTCCTTTGTTCTCAAGTTTGAGCAGGGGATAAACATCTTTTTGTCTGCCTAATTGTTGCATCAATCAAAATTGCAGGTGTACTTAATTGTTATAAAAACAAAGTGTCACAGCAGGTGGTGTTGTATATGCCCTAATTATGGGACTGATTGCTTACTAGGGCGATG
This sequence comes from Corbicula japonica, assembly GCA_038501625.1. NCBI lineage: Eukaryota > Metazoa > Mollusca > Bivalvia > Venerida > Cyrenidae > Corbicula > Corbicula japonica. The sequence goes on along the minus strand of JAZAYU010001519.1, from coordinate 8,406 downwards.
GATTAAGGCCTGTTTATTGTCACCCGCGTTGCTAATTGGCAAGTTGACAGTTTGTTATTCTTGCGATCACGATCTAGATTGTCGATATTTTTATTGGTCTCTTATGGGAAAAAGTAACAAATGAAGTGCGACAATTATAAATCACGTGTGTTGAAAGATCCAATCAAGTGTTTCAATGTCTGTTTAATTTGGTTTTCGGTCTTGTTGAATACAGCTTCTATCAATATCGCTTTAACATTTTACAACAACCATCAATCATGCCGCCATCACGAGTTTGGTCGTACTTCACGCGATCTGACGATAAGACAAGTGCAACGTGCAATCTTTGTCAGCAAACATTCGTCTATAAGGGTACGACATCAAACCTTCTAAACCATCTAAATGGTAAGCGTCCATCAGCGTCATCAAAAGACTAGAAGAAGCAACCCACCGTGTCGGCCAATTTGACATATTTCGGATAGTAAGAAAATTCGGACACATTAAGTTTCTGGACTTTCTATCTAAACTCGGGTAATAGTCGAATAAAATTCGAATATTCGAATATATTCGAATATGTCTGACGAATATTCGAATAGGAATTTTGGCATTAGATCCCATCCCTAATTATAAGTGTTTTCAGTGAATTCACTGTTAGTCTGGGATGCTGCCATGTTGGGATGTGCAAACAGTTTTCTCCCAGACAGTTCAATATGTAATGGTATGAATGTATTTTTATAGTTAAACTGCATTAGACTGTGACATTTACATCATATAAGTCGATACCGTTGAATGTTGAATACCATCATCACACGTGTATAGGCAGCACTTTTTTTACTTGATTTTTATCATGCAGAAGTTGGAGGTGTGGTCAATTCACTTCACTATAAAAGCATAATCTTGTAAAATTTAAACCCTGCCTTTACTGAATTTTTGGCTCATTTTGGGAGGGGTGTCCTATATCAAATGGGCCAATACAAGAGCGATAACGGTAGCAATATTATTTATTTCAAGTACTGGAACTAATATTGTAGTTTGAATATCAGTTTACCATGAGATTTATTTATGGAAATAAAGTTTACATTATAATGATTTTGAAATATATTAGTCGATTTTCATGCAGCATTACTGCTTTTGTTTTCATAATCATGTATATTTATCATGTTTTTAATTTAGGAAAGAGACAAGAAGAGACACGAGTTATCTATGTGTCCAAGATAATAAAAACCGAGACTGGAGACCAATAAAACAAACCTCAATGATTGGAGAGTTTCAACTATGTTCAATTTCAATTAAGCAATTAGCTCAAGATCTTAGACTGGTTTTTAGTAATAGTATTATTATTTTGAGGCACCAATTTGATACTTGTTGGTAACTTATTGTTACGCGAAGTAAAAGATTGGAGTTTGTCTTCCATTATTCATTTATAGTTGGTAATTTACTGGTCTCGATCTAAATTTTCACTTAATTGTTAATATAAAAACATCAAATCATGTTTTTCTTTATATTATTTTTAGGTCCCCCAAATTCTTGTTAGAAATAATTCTAGCAATGACACCCCCTTTGACCAGGAAAGTCAGGTGGAAAACTATAATGCGCTTTGAAAAGCATGGTAAAATGTGTAAAAATATCTTCTACACTTTGTGACGAATGTCCCGCTATATCGATTTCTTGCTGGTAGTAAAATATACTACCTGTCAATAGAAAGTTACCACTTCGATAATTATTACCGTATGTAACTTACTGATAAAATATGAATGGCTTAATATGAAATTTTAGGTTTTACCATTGACGGAGTTAAAAAAAAACACAATGAGAAAACGCATGTCGGTGTTGCCACCCTTAAGTATATTTCTAGTTTTCTGCAAATTTCTGCCATCTGCCAAAACATTTTCAAACTTAGATAAACTTAATAGCTGTGTCATAGATAAAACACTGGAAACTTTCTGCTTCTTGGTAAATTTAATTTTCTGTGACATGAAAAAATCAAGTAAGACAGCCTTAAACAGGTTTCCCATTAGCTGCTCTGAAATATTGTTCGTTTGTGACAAAGAGAACCATTGGGATACCGCCTTGAAGACATTTTTCTCTTTATACATTAAAATGTGATATTCGATATTGATTAGTGTGTTTTATTTATCATCAAATAAAATAATGAGAGGTCAAGATGCAAGTATTTAGTGGTCTACAGTCAATGATAATTCTGTTTTGGCAGTCATTTGTTCTCCAATGGGTGCAAAAAGCACTAAACGTGAGTCGCCATTCAAGATATTTGCTTTTCAAGCACTTGACGTGAAGCATATAGCTTTTTCTCATTTACTAGACAGAAAAATCTCTATTTTTAGCCGTGTGAGATTTCCCTATCCTTCATGAGGTGTGTACATAAATTGGAAAATAACATAACGTTATTTTGAACGTCCTTTACGCTACAAATCCTCGATTAGAGTAGGGATCTGTTTAATAATAATAATAATAATAATAATAATAATAATAATAATAATAATAATAATAATAATAATATCTGTATTTAAAGAAGGTAACTTATTTAGAACATCAACATAAAAATTAATGACTTATTTTCAATAAGGCCTTCAATAAAATATAAAAAAAATATAAAATATCAACAATCATTCAAAACACATGCATACATGAAGAATATGCACTATTTGTTCAAATAGCATTGCCATATGGTAATCTGTTGGGACCAGTCTGAGGTTGTTGACAAAAACAAACATATTTTACTTCAACATAATAGTATTTAGAACTGCGGATTCAACAACTTAGATTAATGATTTGATTTTTATTAACAATCGAACGGCGATTCCGCTTATCTAAAATTTAAAACGATTATTAACTGGTGTTTTGGTAAATATACGTCATAGTGATCAAGCAACTACACGTGTTTATATTATTTTATTAACATAAAAATAAACAAATACCATGTACCCAACCAATCACTCACATTGCCAGTAACTATATACATACACCAGATATGCATCAATACTATACATGTCAATTAACAAATTGACTTTGATCAAGTCGAGAACAAAGCTGATACGTCATCAATGACGTATCAAATATTAATTATGTAGTAACATGGTCACATGATTGCTAACGTGAACGAACTATTGTATTACATGTAAAATGACCTTCAGCTATTATTTGTAATACATGTACAAGTTTGCGCATGCGCCTAGTTTGTTCTCAAATTTTGGTACTTGATAGGTTATTCACGTGATCGCGTTCACCGAATTAACAACAATGAAGTTTGTCGTTGGATTTCTTCTTGCTGTTGTATTTGTTTCGAAAAGTAAGATTGTCTGCAATTATTAAAACACGTTTTTTCTAACTATACTTAAATGCAAAAGAAACTGTGCACTTTTCATTTTTGGATAACTTTGATTCTGCAAGTTGTACAGTTGCAAAATTTAGCACATAACACACTGGCGCTTGACCAGCCGCCCCACCCCCTGCCAACCCTTACTAATACACCCTTTTTTTGTAAAATTGGTGTCAAGTCACTTATTTTATTCCATTCTATTAAAATATGCGAAAATACACCGTCAAAATCGTATTCTAAAAAAAAATATATTTCTATGTATATAATTGGATAATGGTCAGGAACGGCTCCAGACCCTAGCCCAGTTCGAGAGGCTGTTTCTCCTACAATAATGTGGGTTCCAGCCTGACAGCTGTTTGGTTCAACGCAAGAGGGTATGATCTAACAGTAAATGTCAAAAAGTCTCACCAAAAGTTTGAAATACGCGTCATATTCAACAAAAAACGGCCTCCGAAATGCAGGTTATTTTTTCATAGATTCTTCACCACCGTGTGACTTCCGGAAAACCCAGACGCTTTTGTTAGGAGCGTTCTGATTGGCCGAACAATTTGTGTGCAAAGTATTTTCCATGACTACGTCAATAGTTCTACCAATCTACCGATGTAGATGAATAGAGAACAAAGTTGAAGTACTAAATATTCTGAAAATAAATTTGGAAGTTTGACTTAAAGAGTTTTTAATAGGGAATGAGATTTTATTAGGACGGGTATGCCTAATATTTTTGTTAAATAAAGCTATTTACTTAGATATTACTTAAGTTTCAATCAACCAATAGAAGAACTAGATCTACTATGTCGATTAAATACATTGGTAGGGTAAAACAAGTGCCATAACTCAAAAATGTAAAAGGCAGAGTTAAAGTTATGATGCAATGCACTTCTTCTCAATGAGATTAACCTATATTTACACTTCAACTTCGTCCCCTACGATGAAGTCTTATTTATTTAAGGAATCATAATTTCCAATGGTTTACAGTGTGACAAAATAATTAAAAAGGCGTGGCTATAGTAGAACCGTACACAATTTATTGGACGTTGCACAATGTTTTGACGTGTGACGTCGCCCAACACGCACGTTTTGCCACGAGTTGCTGCGAAAAAGCGTGTCGTCATTCACTTTGTCGTCAATGTTGCTGTTCCAACAGCCATTCAAAAAAGCCGTAATATCACGGATTCTTTTAATAATTTCTGTATTAAAGAGAGTATTTATGTGTGTAAATATAAGGATTAAATATATATTTGATGGGTTTCATTTGGGTATGAAAAACAGTTGGATTGTTTAAAGTATGCGTGAAGCCCTTCGGGCTTCACACACTTTAAAAAACCCAACTGTTTTCCATACCCAAATGAAAACCATCAAATATCGATTTAATCCTTAAATAAAGTATTTAAGTCAATTACCCCTTCCACTTACACTGTAATAGTAATGCTACGAACAAGAATAAAAAATGAAACAAGGGAAATAACTAAAAAAAACGAAAAGCAGATTGATGCTTTTGCTCTTTGCTCTTTTCGTCAATGAGCTCTTCCTACATCTAAGTAAGTTAACTGGTTTATTGGTAATAGAGTTCTTCTCGGGACAAAAAGTGTGACGGACGGTCAGACAGAAGGACGGGATGACGCAGGACAGACAAAACGGCAACCATATGCTCTACCTTCGAATACAGATTATTTAATTTTACTATAAACTAAAATCTGTTTTTGATATTGATAACAAGACGAGGGAAAATAAATAGTTCCATTATGCCCCACCACCAATATTCCATTTTGCCCCATCATACCTCATGACCTTGACCCTTGGTATGACTATTTGCATAAGTGATGAGACATGTAGCGTGTGCAACAAAATAAACATACAATATAGAACTTTCATATAGGCAATAGCAGCAAGTTCTAGTTATCACTATGTTAAGTACAGATTAAAAAATAAAGGATAACTGGTATTTTAGTTCTTTTGCTTGGAAAGTCAATATTAATTTTACTTTTCCTAGAAGATTGTTTTACTCGCAAACTGCAGAAAAGAAAATTGAGGACTCGTAGGCGCGGCGTTTCCCGGTATTTATTTCATCATATGTGACATCAAATAAACGATAGATCTGGTTTGTTTCATTTTACGCCTGTTCCATTATGCCACGGTGCACATACTCTTCCGAATGAGAACGTTTATAAAACGGGTTCAAGTTTGGGCATAAGACGACATGGCGTATTAATACATCAATATTGTATTGCGTTCATCGGCTACTGTCCTTACCAAAATATTTAATGGATAGAACTGAAAGTCACATAAGTGTAAATGTTTGCAGATGACACGGATGTCATGAAATTTAAAAGTGAAAACAAGAATTTAAATATTCTAATACAAGGTCATGCTAACAGCAAACAGTTAGAATTTATATTGTGTGTGTACACTTATCAATTATAAAATCGCAAATGACAGTTCAATACATACTGACAGTCCCTAATAATTAGATAATATTCACTGTTTATCGCCCATTACGGATTATCTGTCTAAAGTTACAAATAACTTGGTTTATATTTTCATGTTTAGTTAATTTGAAATATAGTTTACAGACATATTAATACATTTTTGGTATTTTTGTTAGCTTTGAAATTGTTATTACTACATGCGTACATGTACTTGTTTACTCACAACAGCTAAAGCATTCTCTCAGAATGAAAGGCAGTTTGTGTCAGAACCGAAAATTACTTCTTCCTTCTGTCATCTGTTGAGGCGGTCCACAATAAAATTATGTCATCACATCTGCTGAGGCAGTCCTCGATAAAATTATGTCATCTACTGAGCAGTCCACAATAAAATGATGTTATCTGCTGAGGCAGTCCACAATAAAATTATGTCATCTGCTGAGGCAGTCCACAATAAAATTTTGACATCTGCTGAGGCAGTCCACAATAAAATTATGTCATCTACTGATGCAGTCCACAATAAAATTAGGTCATCTGCTGAGGCAGTCCACAATAAAATTATGACATCTGCTGATGCATTCCACAATAAAATTATGTCATCTGATTTTCAGGTACATGGGCTTTAGAATGTTTTGATTGTCTTGGAAGTAGTCCTGGCGGCTGTTTTTCGAAAAAAGTTACATGCAGTGGGATGTGTTATTATGCCCTTAATGAGGGTATATCTTGTAAGTGGCTCACCTTTAAGTTATGTTATTATTTTGTTAACAACTTCATTGCGTGTATAGGATGTTTTGAATGGAATTTGTTATACTTTTACTGACTCGGGTGTTCATAATTTTGGATCTTGAACTACAAAATGAATCAGAAAGCAATGTTTTATATTTATTTTTCATATGAAAATGCTTAATTCATTTCCTGGATCATTTCATAGGACAATGTACACTATATAGAGGATATTCGTTTAACCAGTGTAAAGATAGAAATGTAGCTTATTTAACCGAGTGAGCTCCGGAATTAGTCTTTTCGCCACGAGTGAATATACATTATTCCGGAGTTTACAAGTGGAATATATTCAGTTGATTTTATTTTTACCAGATTCATCAATGAAAGTATTTATTCGTGGCTGTATTACCCTTGGAGGTGTCAAACTAGATGGGTGCGCTGATGCGAAAATCACGTATTCAGGAGGTAAGTGTCGTTGAGAATTTTTCACACAATTAAAAGAAAGTAATACGTGTATGTGCATATCAGGAATCGCCACACTCACAAAACACAGCCTCCCCTCGCAATGAAAAAGAAAAGAGAAAGAAAGAGAGAGAGAGAGCATGTTTGTAATACGTATGTCAATTCAAATAGGACGCCACAAACAATTAACGAAAAAGAGAACCTTAGGGGATACCGCCTTGGAACGGTCAGTGGCAAAACAAATTGCCACTGGGGGTTTAAACCAGGTTCTAGGGTGCACCAACCTCACACTTGCCCCAACAGGTTCTCGTATCACAAAACAAGTACAAGTTGTCTTGGTGAAATAACTCCATCCCACCCATCGGCTCAACAATGTTGCTTGCAAAAGCACACAAACATATAAAATATAAGAAGCTGATAGCGTGCAAAGCCAAAGGGCGGGTATTCATGATCTTACCGAGACCAGAGCTCCTGGAGTAAAATCAGCAAGAACACGGTGGCGGGGATAAAAGAAACAAATCGAACTTCTAGGTTCGTTTAAGACAAGATTTCCTCCATAAACCTTCATAAACTCTTAAACCCCTGCCACCGTCGTGCAACCAAAGAGGTAAGCATAATGATCAACTGCAGCACCAATTTCAAAAATTCTTTTGACATGACTCTGTCTTCTCGAAAGTTATACGTGATGTTACTTATGTTACAGGTTATTTTAAAAATTCGCAGCAAAAGCCAAAACTAAAACTTTACCTTTATTGCAAGTTCCCTGTATCTCGACTGTGACTTTTAATTTTTTTGTGTAGTTGATGTATTTGTTTAATAAAATCATTCCTCATATAAACTTATTTGCACAACTCTATGTAAATTTAACAGCATATGATTTGGAAGCAAGTAAAAGAGTGTAAATGCGAACTCAGTAGTTTACCGACTGCAAAAGGAGTTAGTACTGAATGGTGTAAACAGTTAGTGGACCCTTTGAATAATTATAATATCATATGCATGTAATAATAAGATCATGAGATATTTAATTGAGTTTCAACTGTTGTTGTTGTTGTTGTTTTTTGCATTGGTAAGATAGTTCAAACATGTTATATTTTCTTTCGCATTCGGGCAATCTGATCAGAGCATGTAGTGAGCATTCTTTAATGTGTGTAGAAAACAGAAATATGCATATCAGGAACGGCCACATCCAGAAGACACAGCCTCTTCACACAGCAAAAAAGAAAGGAAAAGAGAGCAAGGGTTATAAAATGTTCGATTTCAAAACAGATCGATTTCCCAATGAACAACATACACAATTATCGAAATTGAGAACCTGAGGTGATACCGACTTGGAAAGGTCATTCAAAATACAGTTTAGCTCCTTTGCAGACCGTGAAAGTCCGCGATTCGAAAAGTGCCAACCCTAACTGCCAGTGATCCCCATTTAATCATGCTGCACTACATATACAAAGAAACCCCTCATAAGGACTATCTCGATAATTA
>JAZAYU010001518.1:0-37466 GCA_038501625.1 Corbicula japonica | reverse complement strand
AGTTCAAAATATTGGTTGATTAAAAGAAAGCTATTACTTAAAACATTTGTATCCAAAGAATATTATTTTTTAGATGTTTCACTACAATGTTTACTTAGAAATGCAAAACAAAATCATTTGCGTCCATTTGACTCTCCGATATATGTTCTATTTACATTACCTATTCCATGTTATTGTTTACAAAATATTATGTATCAGATTGTACATCACATATTTCAATGTGTTCTGCATGCGTGTACCTCCTTTAAAAACTGTTTATTTCTTGAAACTCAATTTTGTCATTTAATGACATGCATGAATAAGAGTTTTGACTGGACTCCAATATAATTTTCTAAATGGCTTAGCCGCGGTCATGTCTGTTTTAACCAAACTGAACCGAAGACATATTCTCTAACAGAACAAAAATAAACGCGTTGAAGAGAACATTGCCCTGTCATATAGAAGCATAGAGCTATCAAACGTAACAGCTGATAATGCAATGTGAACTTAGGAAAAATGTATACTGCATATCCACCTACAACTCGGCAGGTTTGCAGCAGAGTAATTAATTGGTATATTAATTGGAAGCAGGGAAACGTTTCTGTCATAGCTTGCACAGTAACCATATTGATTATATTATCGCTTACACTTACTGAAATGAAGATTACTTTGTGAACTAGAAGGCGAAGTTCTGTTGGTTTTTATCAAATCATCACATTTGCTAACAGACACGTGTGAACTAACTTTATGTCAGCAATGTATAAATATATATTTCCTTTATGCCCTCGATTATAATATTATGAACCGATAAAATAGAATTCAACGAATAGTCCTATAATAAAAATAACTAACAGACGCCCACAACTTTTAAAAAGTCATGTTTCTATGCCTGATGTATTTGCAAAAAAAGAGAACATTTTCCTTCAGATTGGATCAGATCATGCGTGTCGCAATTTGTTTTTGTTTAATCAAAATTAGCATTATTTGCAGACGACTTTTTGATCTTTTAAATATTATGTATAGTGTTGATGAAGTTCTTAATGTGATTCTCATGCAACATTTTGTAAATCGTTATATCACGGTATAAATGATTAAACTTACCAAACAGTATAAATTAAGTCCATTGGAAGTTTTGAGAATTAATTTAATTATCCTGTTTTGTCTATTACATAATGAGTATTTCTGATGCTAAATATTCCACATGATAGAGCTCCACCAGCGTCGACACAAATCCAATGATTGATACTGAAGATAAGTTTTGGCAGTGTGTAGCAAACATTTCTCTCGTCATGGCAAATGTTCAGGTCTCATTACTATAATTATTCTATACGTCATGGCAGAGACCTGTTGCTGTTGTGTAATTCAATAACAATAAAACTTCCTTACTTAATTTATTCGCTTAATAAGTTGTTGTAAAGTACATGGGTCCAATAGGTTTGCAACTGTAAATGCTGCCGTGCCTATGGTTTAGTCAAGGAAAGAACCACCATCTTTGAAGAAAGATTGCATCAAAACTTTCTGTTTAACCCAATTATGACATTCTGCTATCGTTGAGCATTTTAAAGCATTTAGACATCTTTCAAAAAACAAATCGCTGAAGCCTGTGCCTAAGGTTATAAAACTGAGCATAGAAACCAGTCTCAAATCTCAAGCATCTGATTGGCTGAAATGGCGACCAGTCGCCATTTCAGCCAATCAGATGCTTGAGATTTAAGACTGGTTTCCAATCTCAGCTTTATAACCTTGGCACCTGGTTTCATAAGATTCAATTTTCTTATGCATAACAATTTATCATAAATAAGGAATTTGAATCACTTCAAAGTTATTCACCAACTACAAAGGCAAATGCTACAGTTTTGTCAACTTTTTTACAACCAATAGATTTTTATAAAATTTTCAGCGATGATGGCTACTCACTTATTTAATAAAATATGAAATAAAATTGCGTGGTTAATTGTTTACAAGTACTTGTAAAAGGAACTGTGAATATAATTTATCAGACACTTGCATATTTCTTGTAATATTTAACATTACAAGCAAATAAAAGCATTAAATTTCATATATTGTGTATAACTGCCACCCCAGAAATCACAGCCCCCACAAAGCCAAACAGCAGAGAGGAAATAAAAGCATGGTTTCACAAAATGATAAATAAAACAACAGAAACAATTAACGAAACAAGAAAGTCTTAATTGTAACCGCCTGGGAACAATGCCAATTAATTCAGACAATTAAAAAAGGCACATTAAAACCGCTAACACGATTATTGGTATAACCTTTCATATGATATTTTTCAGCAAAGGCGTATGGCACTAAACCATCCAGCATTTTCATTAGCCGCGCACTAAGCAGTACTCCTGCCAGAAGTCACGTGCATTGTTGAAACACGCCATTTGCTGCATAAATACGGCTTAATGTGTCGTCTTATCGTCATCACGCATGATTATTTATCTGCTGTTCGACTGTTTTGATTATTTCATTTTTATTGTCACGCAGCTGCTGAAAAATTGAACATTTGATTTTATCTCAAATGTTTTGCACACTGAATTATTAAAGTTCCAGACACAAGTGGTTTTATGCTTAAGGTGGTATCAAGCATTAATCATGACAGAACACAATTCCTTATTCCTTATTCCTTATTTTATACAAGTTTGTTTTCTTCAACGCTTCATCTAGCGTTATTTTTAAAGCATATGAATGTTAGATTGCATGCAAAACTTTCAACAAACGCGAAATATGTAGCATTTTGCAAACTTCCCACATTAAGAATAGACTTTTGCCTTATGTCCAACTATATTTCCAATATATCCTTCAATTACAATCTATAACAAGAACAGATGTATTTTTGTTGATGCAGTAAAGCATACAGAAAAGGACAAAACTACTTTTTATAAAATGATCTATCTTATGAAATGAAGTTGCAATATGACATAGCCGTTAATATTCCAAACATTTATGACTAAATAAAATAAATTTTTATTGTAATTTTTTTAAAAGACAAACTTCTTCTTTATCGTCACAAATTTAATGATACCATACCCCCTTAAGCGCCACATTTTGTGTTCGTGACCGGTTAGCTAGGTTAGCTAGGTTTCAAGTAGATGTTGTCATTGTAATTCTAATGCGATTATCTTTATTAAAGCACTGTAAAGAACGTTGGCGATAACTAGACAGTCAAGTGACGGACAAGTAAAAGTAAAATATTATTCATCAGTAAACTGTGTTTCAAGTTTGATATCTTCGTGTTCCTTTCACGAGACTTGCTAAGTGGGAAAATGCTTAACTCGTCCATATTTACGAAATAACGAAATAAAACACGATCGAAATATTAGTATTCAGACCCTCAAAATGTTTAGTTGAGAAAAAGATCGTGACGTAGAACTGGTTCTCGTTTTGTCTACACGAGCTTTTGTGGAAAGTTAAAATTATTAAACACCAGGCAAAGCATTGCATTATTAGTTCGATTCCTCGTGAACTGTAGCTGTCAAGATTATTATTTGTACAATTTGTTGGGATTTTTTCTTCTGTTATTGGCAAGTTTTTAATGTTACTAATTATTGTCACCTGTTGCTTAGATAATCTTATTTTTTATATAATTCAGTGCCGAGTCTGTGAATTGATAAGAGAGTTGGTCTATAGCGAAATTTGCATTGTTTTCGCTTATGAAAAAAAATTGTAATCTGATGTTTAAACTTATTCATATCTACATGTAATTTCGTTTTCAACCCGCTGTACTAACTGTAGGTTGTTAGAAAAAACGATTCCTTTAAAATAACTTGTTATTATATTGGCAAAGTTTTTTTTTCTGAAACAGCACCAGAAAACTTTTACAAATAAAAAATTAATAGAATTACATGGTAATTGATAATTCATATACGTCGAAAGCGCAATCTCTGCCAAACCATTGATTAATAAAAATTATTTGTAGCCCATTATCATGTTTCAGCACACCAATGAAAAGAGATTAATCAGCTAATGCCATCAAGGATAACCTTTCATAAGCATGAAGTTCAGTACCCTCAGTCAATATCCATAAAAATGTATTTTGTACGTCAATTATTAATCGTTCTCACGATATAAAAACTTTTCCTTCATATGAAGAATTTAATATAATATGTGACAAAAAACGCGTCATTTAATCCATAAAACTTCGTAACGTAATTAAACAAATACATGTACTAGCACAAATACTGTGTTACTCTGTTATTAAATGCGCGTTTTACTAAAAAAGTGAGTGAAATATGTATATCAGGAATAGCCAACAGCCCCCCTCCTCCCCCTCATCACGCAGCGAAAGCGGTGAGAAGAAAAGAAAGCATGTTTTTGTAAAAATATCAATTTTAAATAAGACACCACAAACAATCAACGAAAAAGACAACTCTTGGGGTTACCGCCTTGGAAAAGTCAGTGGCAAAACAGTTTGCCAGTGGGAGGTTAAACCAGATTCTAGAGTGCTCCAACCTCACACTTGCCCAAATAGGTTCTCATATGAACAAACAAGTACAAATTGTCTTGGTGAAAAAATTTCAACAAACACATCAGCACAACAATGTTCAAACACGAATCAATTACACATGCATGACCTTCATAAATCTCAGAGTTATATTCTGTAAATTCTCTTAAAACAATATATTAGTGATTTCTATAGTCTGCCACACTACAAATTTATTTTTAAAGAAATATGAAATGTTATTTTGTAATATAAGTATGCTGACGAATTACAACCAAATTCCTTTCACGAACAATTTAAAGTCAATCTCCATGCTGTAAATATTACCTTTCAAAAACAAGCTAAAACTGTAACAAATTGATTGATAGGTCCTCCTAAATGAACAGGTTCGTGTCAGTTAAAATTTACTGTCACTCAATCAGTGTTGTTATCAATTACGCCAATTGAAGGCACGAGCACGATACATGTATCTGTAAATAATGTGTAGCGCTCAACCTGTGGCTATGCCGCGTTGACAGTAAATGCATGTCCATTACTGCCCATGAACATGCTCATTCAAACCGAACCTGCACTATCTTGAATTGTCGCGCTAAGTGTATTTTACCATTTGTTTTTATTCATAACATAGATGACCATTATGAATATTTAATTTGAGAGGGCACATAATTAGAAACTAGCATGTAACATAACAAAAGACTTCGAACCGACAAATGAGCCTCTTTACTACTATTATGTTCCATTTTAATTATTAGCACTTGAGAGAAACACATTGATGTAATACCCTAAACCAGAATAGTTATTAGCTTCATTGCCTTGATGAAAGTAAAGAAGAAGCTTCTAAAAAGTGAAATGTGCATAGCAGGAATGACAAGAGAGCATGGTTATAAGATAATCGATTTCAAAAAAATACTCCACAAACAATTATCGAAAATGAGAACTCGTGGGGTTACCGCCTTCAAACGGTCGATGGATAAACAATTTGCCGTTGGGGGTTTCAATCAGGTTCTAGGGTGCACCAACCTCCCACTTGCACCAACAGATTCTCATATGAACAAACAAGTACAAGTTGTCTTGGCGAAATAACTCCAACCCAACCATCAGCCCGATAATGTAGTATGCAAAAACACACAAACCTATTAAACAATAAGTTATGTAAAGCAAAAGAACGGCTACGCAATTCAAATTTGTAAAATCGTATAGATGATTAGTTAATTGTATACAAGTATTAGAGACAGAAAAAAGATTTCTAGAATTCTTAGCCACATGCATATTTCTTGTGATATCTTAACATATTTTGGCTTACATTTTCAAATACTAATTAAAATTTACTTAACAGAGAGAACATTAAAAAATCAACAAGCTGCCGTGACCGTAATCTTAAATATAACAATTCGAACAACTTAAGACAGTCGCTGTTTTTCATTGAAATCAATGCGCCTTGAAACGAATATAATGTATGTGTTCTTTATTATACAACTGCACATAACCGAATGTAATCTGAATGAAAGGTGACACAAACACATAAATGTAAACTGACAATGCCGTTCCGAATACTACTCGTGGATGACTAGCAATCTATTTTTGCCATAAATATATAGTCATTCATCAGTTATGCACACATGCATGCGAGTGTCACATATTATAGTGACATGTTTACACATGAATCATAATTTATTTGCTTGTGCAGTGAATGTATTCCTTATTAACGGCATATACAATAGGAAACATTCGAAATAACAGTTAACAGGGGAACTTTGAAAACAACTGAACACAAAACATTAAGGGCTTACCACACTCCTCCCAACCATGTTCATCGATAAAAAGAAAATTATCAAAATCTCAATAATGGCAAAATAGAAATTGAGGGAATTTTTAGATCTCGCTATTTTTCTTTACTGTTCTAACGTGTCTTACTGTATGCAAAATAAAGATACATTAATAACATACATTTGTGCACAGTTTCATTCAACGGCATTTTGCCATTATTGAGGTTTTGATAATTTTTTTATCGATGAACGTGGTTGGGATGAGTGTGGTAAGCCCTTAAGATATTGCATGTCCGATTTGATTGGATCTGTCCATGAGCTGTCATGAAAATGCATATTAATTACCCATCGAGTACCCTCTGGCTAGGTGCATGTATATATATCTACAGAGTTAAACACCACATTTTAGCTGATATTCTGTTCCTGTACCACGCTCAGGCTCAATCACACCTGTTTTATGATAAGGTATTAAAATATAAGTGACAGGGGATGAGCTGGTAAATCGCAGGAAATTTCAGACAAATTGTTAGCTTTCGTTGAGAGCTCTTAGAACAACTTACAGCAACATACCACGAACGCACTGGTCTTGCATTGTGGTACAATGGACGTCATACCAGTCGCGGAACTAACCGCATGATTTTGGTAATTGGGTGACTCTCTAGTTGCACGCACGACTGGTTGAGTGACCAATATTTCTATCTCACGACTAGCCGTGTGACCTCAAGATTGGTTCTGCGATAAGTCCGACCAAGCGAAATGGCTGCTGCGACTAATCGAAGCCAGTCGCGGAATAAATATGGCAAGCCACCATTTGTCTTATGGTTGATCGTATTTAGTCCAATCGTACGATCAGTCTCTAAGCATTCGTTTATACATGTATTAGATCTTACAATATGATTTTACCTGGTTGTGCAATAGCACAGATTCTCAAGTTAACTAGACTTTATCCATTACTTGTAAACAATAAAAAGAATTCAATACCGTTGAATATTATTTTCCGTATTGTCATTTTTGTCATTTTAGACATTACAAGGAAAAACAACAACTGCCATATAGTAAATCATTTTGAACCATGCAGAAACTTGTAAGATATCTCAGGAGTATTTAAGTAGCAGATATCTCTCGAGTTGTTAGCAGCAGATCGGCAAACAAAATATATTTTGAAGACTGGGTCTATGGCAAGCATTGAATTATAGAGGGTTTCGAAAATAAACAAATCGTTCAATTATAACAAAATTATTCAATGTCTTTTATAGTATCTTCAGTATCTTTAATTAGTATTTAATGGGGGAGGGGAATGTTCTACAATAATAGCGCTATCGCCTGTTAATACATTACAGCTCTTGTCTCGAATATGAAAGTCTTCCCAATTACAGACTTCAACATGGGAGACGTACCGTGTAACCATCAAATAATTCCACGTTATTGAAAAACTGACCATAAGGCTTCCAATGTTTCTATGAACTTCATTAAAATTGGATAAAGATTGTCTGTCGTTTGCCATTTTCACTTTCTATGGATATTGCGAAATTATTACGGTGACATTTGAATCTAATGCACAAAACAAATTTAATCAAATTGACAAATTGTTCCAATATGTTTTCTTTATTAGTTTACAAAATAGTTCATAGAGTACGTCTGGTTATTTTATCATTAACTGTTTTAAGTAGTGGTATTTTCCGAGGATGTGGTCTTGCTGAGCTTCCATTGCTTGACGAGACTCGGTTAACAAAGGTTATGCTGGAAAACCATGTTTAATATCCCCTTTTTGAATACAAGATTTTAGATTCAATAATCTCAATTGAAATGCAAAATACAAACATTTCGTGTGTATTAAGCACAACATTATTTTGACACTGTAAAATTTTCGTTCTGACCATCATATAGTGTTATAATTTGTCCAACTTGTGCTAAGTTCCAACGTATTTCACATCTACAGCATCCCCACGCACCCACAAAAAGAAAAGAGGAAAAGAGAGCAGGGTTTTTAAAATGTTCAATATTAAAATAGACAACACAAACAATTAAAAACAGACAACACAAACAATTAACGAAATTGGGAACCTGATGGCTGGACCAACCTAACACGTGCACCAACAGGTTCTCATATGAACAGTTTGTCCTGGTGAATAAGCTCCGACCAACATTCAACTCCACAATGTTGCATGCAAAAGCACACAAACATATAAAACATACGAATCTAATAATATTGTCAACCAAAAAGGTGAGTACTCAATGACCTTACCGAGACCAGAGCCCTTGAAGACAAAACAACACGATAACAGGAATAAAAGAAACAGATCGTACTTTAAGGTTCTTTGACAAGATTTTCATATTAACCTTCATAAACTCGTAAACCCCTGCCATCGTCGTGCAAACAAAGAGGCATAACTAAGAATCTTTATAGTGTTTTGGACCTTTGTATTGTAAAATTGAGCTATAAACATTATTTAAGCTGTGTACAAAAGACAATTTACACTGAGTTATTCGTCACCTTATAATTATATATTTATTTTTGTTTGTCATACATAGAACCACATATTTTTTCTATAAATAATACTTTAAACATCTTGTGAAAATGTAGTTTAGATTACTCGGTTATAAAACCGATACAGAGCCATTAGTCTAAACTAGATGAAAGGGGAAATTTAAAAGCCACCGAACGCGACAAATATGAAAATACTGCAGGCTCGGTTTATTTGAGGCTGTTCATGAACAGTAATGAGATTGCATTTTACTGTCCCGGGTTGAGCGCAATTCAATATTAACACCAATAAATGGAAAAGTCACATTAAATTTTACCGTTGCTTGTAAATAAAACAAACATACATAGTTAATTAAACGTGAAATTACATAAAAATCTAAGATTCCGGTTTCCTACTCTTTAATACGCTTTAATATGTTCAAATGCATATTCAACTTCAACATAACCATCTTTAGCAATACCATTTGTTTAAAAGGACCGCTTAAATTGATTTAATTGGAATTTGAATTGTTTATCCATACTGTCGTGACTTATGGTTTAAGGTATTATTGCAAATGAATTGATCTTTCTCTGCCGTATACGATACTTTAGCTGACATTGTCTAAAAAATTCTGATTCGAAAATTAAACTGATTTTTGATTTTGCAAAAACGCCAATCTACATGGTGACATATTAGAAAAATAGCTGTTCAATTATAACCGTTTTTAAAGTTTTTCTTTTTTAAAGAAATCGAGGTGGTCAAAGTTAAATGAATGCACATCACTGTACATAACGAAAACCCCTCTTTAAAACGCCTATTAAGAAAAACCCACATTGAAAAACTGCTTTCAAGCAAAACTTAGGAACGAAATATTGGACTTACATTAAATTTTAAATAAGGGTCATTTAAAAAAAAAAAAGAACGCAAAGGCAGCCGCCTTATAACGGTCAGTATAAAATCACATTTGTTGCTGGTGTTTTAATAAGATTCTCGAGTGCATCAACCGCATTACACTTGCCCTGTCTGGTTTTCAAGAACATCATTATCAAGCTGAGAAGACGCCGATCGTGACGAGCTATAGTCATAACATCATGTAACGAGTGTGTTTGCTATTATATGGTTTCAACCTCCTCGTCCTTTTTCTATACAGTTAATGCCGAACAGTTGATCATGCATAACATTAAAATCAGGTAACCAGTGCAATGGTAAGGATGTTTTAAAACTTGCCGTATTGTATTTAACAAACCACATTTTCCAAGTTATTACTGTAACACGAAAATAATAACAAAACCTGCTACTTTCTCTATTCATTTATAATTGATTTGTGGTGCGATAAAGAAACCAATTAGTTGTACGAGAATCAGCAAATATTTACTCTGAATTAGTTATGACCATTTGGATTAATTTTGTCTTAATTTACCTTAATTTAATATTAGAAGAAAATGAACATCCACTGGCAGGTAGATATCCGTAATGTCAATAGATAGTGGTGCAGACCTACAACGACGTCAGGCTGCTTGGCATGGGCTTTCCTTAATTATTCAAAAGAAGTACAACAAATCATTTAGAAATGAACTATTGTTGATGTCTCACGCAGGTCATGCTTAGCATCGGATTTTCTCGTTTTCCGATAATACACAAGATGTGCGTGGGTGTAATGTGTATGTGATCGCCAGCTTCGCAAGTCTTAGTATCTAATCTCATGTCGTTTGCTGCTTTTAGACTTTTATGTCATATGCATTGAGCTGGTCCGTTTATCAAGCATTTACTTGTTAGTTTTATGCTTAACGCTGACTATGTCTACACATGGTAGAAACAGTCCTTAACTCATCAAAAACTTGATGTGTTGTTTTGTATAACGTGTTTTTTAATTGCCTTTTGAACATTCAAAGCACTGAAAGTGCTGGTTGCCAGCGGAGTTGCAACCTATAAACAATCTCCAATGTAACACGAATTCCAGTTTAATTCCACCCATTAAAGATATAAACGAACAGAGCAGAATAAGGAATATGTGGGTATAACTCATCTTTGAGAGAAAAGACGTAGAGCACTTGGATCACAACAGCTTATTTTAGATGTTAAAAATTACATTTGTCGAGAAACAACTAGACTTTTACAGATAATGAGTTTGATTAAAATGAGGTCATTATAAAACAATCTATGTGATCCACCGAGGAGGGAGAGACTTGCACAATGTGGGACTATGTTTTATTGTCGCAAGGAACTGTCGCCGCACTGGTTCGCATCCCAGAAGGGGCAATTTAATAATAATAAACAACAAGCTAATTCGTTAAATTTATATCCATGCCGAGTACTGGTAATTACTAACACAGCAACTGCAAAAAAGTGCGGAAATAAATATTGCTCTAGATGCATAATACATAACTTGTCAAGGGCTATAACCATGCGCTGAAGAGTCTGACCAGAACAAGGCGATGAATTGGGCATCTCCTCTTGGTATTAGTTTAAACAATATTTATTTACCATATAACATGTTACAAGTACATAGACGTATATAATCACAATTAGGTATAAGAATCAGGAAACACGTTTCCGAAGGAATCTTGTATTAACTATTTTCTCGGTGAAATCTCGGAGATTAAGCACAGAAACGAATACTGCTCTATTTGCATACTACATAACTATATCAAGGGCGAAACTCTGCGTAAACAATCTGACCAGAGCAAGAGGATGATATGTGCATCTCCTCTTGGTATCGACTGCTCTATATGCATACTGCATTACTTATCAAGGGTCATAACTCTGTGTTTAATTGTCTGACCGGAACAAGAAGACAATAAGCGCATCTCCTCTCGATATTGATGGTTCCTATAAAGTTTCGTTGAAATCCAACCAGTCGTTGCAGAGAAATAGCGCGGAAATGAAATTCTGACGGATGGATTGACAGATGGACGGACGGACAACACCAAAGCAATATACCCCGCCCGATTCCATCGACGGAAGGGGATTATTATGTAATAGTTTCACTTAAGTTTAATAGTCACTGTTAATCAAAATAGTACAATAACGTTCAAAAAGATGAAAATGGAAATCTGAAATAATGTGATGATTTTAATCAACTCCAAACGACAGAGTGCATACGAGGTTGCTTTACAATAGCTGTACTGAATTATTCGTTATTTAATTATGATGTGTACCTTTTTGTGAACGTATTACCTTTTTGAAATATTGTTATGAAATGATAGTCATAATTCAGAAACAGGATTATATAAACCATGTTTCAGATATAAAAAACAACACCACATTAACGTTCATGGCTCTACTGACAATATGCGATACAAACGCAACACAAAGCCCGTAATCAAAGAGATTTATTAACACATATTCAAAGTTTGAAGTTTAAGCGCTAAAAATTGCAATTTTAAATTGAAATAAATTTTATAAATTTTAACAAGATGTTACCATCGGAGAAACTGTAATATTCAACATTACGTAAAGCACATCTTTATCTATCCAGATAGGAATCTTTGCACCGATACTTAAGATGTTGGGAATGCAATAAAAACAACGAAATACTTGCAGTATATGTAGCAACTAAAATAGAATGCGACATTAATCATTTACCAAAGTATTCTGCTGCGAAAGCATACTAATCTATTTAAATGCCGAATTCTTTGGAACATTACGTTTGAATTATATTTAACGTTTTGAAAAAGAAAACTACTTGACATAAGTCTATTATTTAACAACTTGTTTTTCTAAAGGTTCGTTTTAACATTCCCCTGTCCCTATCCGAAAAAAGAACATCATGAACACTCACACACGCAAAAAACACAAAATAAAAACATACGCAACAAATACAGCAAGAATAACCCAACAACCAACAATTCATCAGATGAAAGCAGGTTATCAAATAATTGTGTATTTATGTTGCAATTAGACACAGCAGGAGCCCAGTCATGTTCTTGAACATTATTGATTCATAACTATGCTGCTCTAAAGATTTCTTAGACAGCTGCAGATCATTTGCAGAATATGATTATAAACTGTATTGAATCTTAATTATTGTTCTCGAGGTTCACTGCGTAAAAACAAATAGATGAAAAAGGAACTCTGAAAGCTAACGGACTCTACATATATCAAAATATTGCAGGCTCGGTTTGATTGAGATAAATTTAAAAGGAACGTCGAAAGGGACCGAACACAACAAATATCAACACATTAAAAGCTCGGTTCTATTGAGCCTATTCATGGGCAGTAATGGAAATGCATATTACTGCCCCCGTCCACAGCAACTATTGTCGAAACCCACGTGTACTTTGTCAATCAACGACATCCAGAATTAATTTATTTTGATAGCATAAATCATTACTGTTGTTTTAGAACTGTTTTACGGTGATTTATTTTTTCATTTAACTATTTTGTTGGATCGTTTTGGAAAGTGTACGAGTGTTACCATGTTTGTCACTTAGTTTATCAAGATAACTATGTTTGAAATATTGATGCAACAAAATGCATCGAGTACATTTACATGTGATTGTAAAGTAACGAAATAATTTCTAAAGGCTCGTTCGGAAATTGTGAAAAACATTTTCGTAAATATCCTTTCGCGTCCGACCCTGTTTTCCGGACGGAAGTCCGGAACTTATTTAAACGTGACAAAATTTTAACTTCCCAAAACCCGACCCTGTTTTACTGGAGGACGCCCGAAACGTATTTAAGCGTTTGCTTTTTTCACGGTTTTAAAACCCATAACGTAAATCTGCGTAAATTTGTTTATGCTCGTTGATACCTGTATGTTTGAATAAAGCATATACGCTTTTGTCCGTATCCGGTATTCTACCTTTAAATGAAATTCGGAATTTTCAACATGGTAAAAAACCCGATAAATAACTGTTAAACACGTTATGTAACGTAACGGTCTTTCTTCTGTAAAAAAGGTGGAAAATGCATATCAAGAATAGTGCGTTAAAATCCCGAATTTCAACGCTCTTTTACGTAATGGGTGAAAAATTCGGTTTATCGCAGGAAGACTGTTACGTAAAATTCCGTAAATTAATTAATCTAATAAACAGTCATTAATTTTTATGCCATTGCAAAACATGTCATTTTGTAGTTATTACTAGGTAGATATAGGTATTTTTTAAAATAATGAATAACTGTTTTGGAGCCACTTTTTTATTTTGACAATGAAAGATGAAGAAACAGCAACACATGTAATTACTTTTTTTCTTAAAATTGAACTTTTTAAAATTACTTATTTTCTTATCAGATTATCTTAGTCACATGTATTCAATTTCTTGCTAAATAATATTTTAGAGAAAATATGAGATGCGTTCAAAGGACTAATAGTGTTAAAATACTGATCGATGATTCCGTGTTCTTCTAAATAGCCACCAAAGTAAGGACTTTTTTAAAAATGAAAAATAAATCGACGGGTTTCCGACGAAAAATCAGGGTCGGGTTTTGAAAAGCGATTTTTTGATACGTTTAAATACGTTTCGGGCCTCTTCCCGTAAAACAGGGTCGGGTTTTGGGAAGTCAAAATTTTGTTACGTTTAAATACGTTATGGTCGTGGAAAGGATATCGATATAGAAAGCATATTGTATGGTTACACTTCGTTCTTGAGAAATAGTGTCGACTGTTTGCCAAGATTTAAAGTGGAATAGGTGAGTTCATTAAAACAACTCAACTTATGACAATCAGCATTTCGCAAGTATATTGAACAGCAAAAAGGTGTTTGCAATAAGAGGAGTAGAAAACCAGAAATCGTATATTTATAACGTCATACTATTTATAATCAACCATTTACTATCAAAGTTTGGTGAAAAACTATTCGAAAATGAAGGCATGCACTCATTAAAATTTTTCGTCACTTCGGTTTGCGCTTTATTCCTACAATCTCATTACGCGTTATGTTATTTACAGAAAAAGACCGGTGCTGACGCATTAATGATATTGTTCTTCCATAAAACTAGACAGTGTGAGATCAAAACAGTCTAAAAATCACAAAACAAGCGCTACTTAAAAGGTTTCTTTAAGCAATTCAGCATTTCGAAAAAAGTAGTGGGATTAAGGCGTCCCTGAAAGTTTTCTTATAATAACAAAAAGTTTATAAGATAGGTAAAATTTGACATACCTTTGCTACATTTCCGTAAACGAAAAGGTCAAAAATTTATGTTTGGTTTACTGTATGGAATGTTTATTTGCCGGGAACATTCATTCACAACTTACAGATCCATAGTTATTCAGTGACGATCCAGTGATCGACAAAACCCAATTAGGTTCTGCATAAATAATTGACTTCTCGATACCGATGACAAGTTTGGTTGGACATGTGAAAATTTCAGGACATTTATCGTACTCTAATCGGCTATAATGAGATCTTTGTGTCGCTGTTTTCACGACTCGGTTCATTATTTAGATGATACTGATCAATAAATCCGCATGCATGTAAAGTACACTCATGTTTTTTATAGCCAAGGAACCTCTTCAAGAATATGGTATATTGTACTGAACCTCAATTGCCTACATGATCATATATTAGCATTTACCTACTTGTAACTTCAAAGAAGATGCGTACATTTATACTATTCACTCCTGAAGGGTCAAACTAATATTCAAGAACCGTATTTCAATCTTCAAAGAACCATATACGATATCATATAAACGTTCATGTGAAATCATTTAGTTAATACACATAAAGAAAAGTCAGCTTCGTGAACTATCTGGCAAGTTAAGCTTAGCAGTATATACTATTTTCAGACAATAGAAAGAATGTTACTAATTGCCAATTACGTCGGGGTTGTCAAAGGTGCTGTTTTATTCAAGCATTACATCTAAAAAAAATTGCTATAATAAATATTTACATCGGCTTGAGGAGAAGATATCAATGATTATACAATTACCAGTATATCTCAAAATGTATCAACTAAGAAATATCGTAAAGCTTTTAATTTCACACTACGCTCATTGTACAAATTATTTGTCGTGTTTTAGAAGAATCTAAAAGTATTGATATGTATGCTTGTAAAATTCCGAGATTTGATTCAACAAGATTTCTAGAATTATCGATGTCTTGATAAGAGATGAATGTTTTGTAAATGTTGCTATTTAAAAGTTATCATTTGAATGTTGGAGCAAAAAATCAAAGCGAAAGGAGATTTTAAACGATTTGCGTTTCGGATACAAAACAAGTGGTAAAAAAATAAATTAACGATGTTAAGGTATTGCGCCTTTCGCCATTGCTTTGCGTTAGACAAAAAATAAATATAAAAATCTCTCAAACAGCACAATGCGCTTTAACCAAACTTTTCACAAATAAATGCTATAAGTATACATATGATTATTTTGCAGACGTTAAGAAAAGTTAGAACAGTAGAGGAAAACAGTCAGACCTAACAAATTCCGAAAATTCTAATTTGCAATTCGTCACAAAAAGGAAGCAACGCAAAACATCAATTCAAAAGTCAACATGCGTGAAATGATACTGACAACAATATCTAAGGTCCTTGAAAAGATCTGCAATTATGAAGAGAGAAATCATTTTTTTTATTTTATGTCATACATTTTCGCGACCAGGAAATTGAAGGTCAAACACACTTTTACAAATAACTCACATTGTATACATTTGTTAGACCAGAGGACCTTAGGTATCGTTGTCAGTAACTCATTTCTCATCAAGACGTTTGAGCGATTTTTATATTTCTTTTTCGTCTATGGCAAAGGAATATGTCCGTGAAGTACGCGGGGTAACGGGCTAGCGGTGTGGCGGGCTGGCAGTGTGAACTGGGCGGGCTAGCAGTCTAGCGGGCTAACAGTGTGAACTGAGCGGGCTAGCAGGCTAACGGGCTAACAGTGTGAAGTGGGCGGGCTAACAGTGTAGCGGGCTAGCGGAGTGAACTGGGCGGGCTGGCGGACCAGCGGGCTAAACTTAAACACTTCATTGAATCAACATGAAAACGTTATGAAACATTTCCCAGCAGTGTGAAGTGAGCGGGCTAACAGTGTAGCGGGCTAGCAGAGTGAACTGGGCGGGCTGGCGGGCCAGCGGGCTAAACTTAAACACTTCATTGAATCAACATGGAAACGTTATGAAACATTTCCCAGCAGTGTGAAGTGGGCGGGCTAACAGTGCAGCGGGCTAGCAGAGTGAACTGGGCGGGCTGGCGGGCCAGCGGGCTAAACTTAAACACTTCATTAAATCAACATGAAAACGTTATGAAACATTTCCCAGCAGTGTGAAGTGAGCGGGCTAACAGTGTAGCGGGCTAGCAGAGTGAACTGGGCGGGCTGGCGGGCCAGCGGGCTAAACTTAAACACTTCATTGAATCAACATGGAAACGTTATGAAACATTTCCCAGCAGTGTGAAGTGGGCGGGCTAACAGTGCAGCGGGCTAGCAGAGTGAACTGGGCGGGCTGGCGGGCCAGCGGGCTAAACTTAAACACTTCATTAAATCAACATGAAAACGTTATGAAACATTTCCCAGCAATGTGAAGTGGGCGGGCTAACAGTGTAGCGGGCTAGCGGAGTGAACTGGGCGGGCTGGCGGACCAGCGGGCTAAACTTAAACACTTCATTGAATCAACATGAAAACGTTATGAAACATTTCCCAGCAGTGTGAAGTGGGCGGGCTAACAGTGTAGCGGGCTAGCAGAGTGAACTGGGCGGGCTGGCGGGCCAGCGGGCTAAACCTAAACACTTCATTAAATCAACATGAAAACGTTATGAAACATTTCCCAGCAGTGTGAAGTGGGCGGGCTAACAGTGTAGCGGGCTAGCGGAGTGAACTGGGCGGGCTGGCGGACCAGCGGGCTAAACTTAAACACTTCATTGAATCAACATGAAAACGTTATGAAACATTTCCCAGCAGTGTGAAGTGGGCGGGCTAACAGTGTAGCGGGCTAGCAGAGTGAACTGGGCGGGCTGGCGGGCCAGCGGGCTAAACTTAAACACTTCATTGAATCAACATGAAAACGTTATGAAACATTTCCCAGCAGTGTGAAGTGGGCGGGCTAACAGTGTAGCGGGCTAGCAGAGTGAACTGGGCGGGCTGGCGGGCCAGCGGGCTAAACTTAAACACTTCATTGAATTAACATGAAAACGTTATGAAACATTT
Source organism: Corbicula japonica (assembly GCA_038501625.1). Lineage (NCBI taxonomy): Eukaryota > Metazoa > Mollusca > Bivalvia > Venerida > Cyrenidae > Corbicula > Corbicula japonica. The sequence continues at coordinate 19,724 of JAZAYU010001518.1, read as the reverse complement.
CCTAGCAGTGTGTAGTGGGCGGGCTAACAGTGTAGCGGGCTAGCAGAGTGAACTGGGCGGGCTGGCGGGCCAGCGGGCTAAACTTAAACACTTCATTGAATCAACATGAAAACGTTATGAAACATTTCCCAGCAGTGTGAAGTGGGCGGGCTAACAGTGTAGCGGGCTAGCGGTGTGAACTGGGCGGGCTGGCGGGCCAGCGGGCTAAACTTAAACACTTCATTGAATCAACATGAAAACGTTATGAAACTATCCTAGCAGTGTGAAGTGGGCGGGCTAACAGAGTAGCGGGCTAGCAGTGTGAACTGGGCGGGCTGGCGGGCCAGCGGGCTAAACTTTAATACTTCATTGAACTTTAATACTTAATTGAATCAACATGAAAACGTTATTAATCCTTTCCTAGCAGTGTGAAGTGGGCGGGCTTACAGTGTAGCGGGCTAGCAGTGTGAACTGAGCTGGCTGGCGGGCCAGCGGGCTAAACTTCAATACTTAATTGAATCAACATGGAAACGTTATGAAACATTTCCTAGCAGTGTGAAGTGGGCGGGCTAACAGTGTAGCGGGCTAGCAGTGTGAATTGAGCGGGCCAGCGGGCTAAACTTTAACACTTCATTGAATCAACATGAAAACATGGGCGTGAAGTGGGTGGGCTTAAAGTGTAACGGCCTGACTTCTCGTTGTCATGGCAACACCACATATCAAAATATTTATTTTAGTATTTTTCTTGGACAGTAGTAAAATGATAGTTGTTTGTTTATCCGAACATGAAATAAGAATGTGACAAATATACTGACAATAAGATTTCTCAATCAACATACTGCTGTCATTGATTCCCAGTTTTGCGGCATTTTCCACAATTTCTGAATCTACATCACTAAGATAAAATCTGCCGTAAATCAGTAGGCCTAATGGTTGGGGCTAAGAACCTACAATTATGGGATTTCCTTTACGAAATTTCGCACATTCCAAAAATGAAAACATCATTTTTGATCATCAGGACTGATTTTTAACCTCTCCTCCGTTTTGTACGATTCAGACCTCATGTGCCATTTCGGACAACTTTCAGGCTCAGACGGGCGCCAGTCCTTGGTATAACCACCCACATTCCTCAAGCTAGTTGGTTAGCTTCCTTACATGAAAATATTGACTATGGTAGGCCTCGAACTCAGAGCTGCAAGGGACAATTGATTCCAGTCGGAAACTTTAACAAAGTTATTTTATGAGGGTCAGTTTGTAGCGTTGTCAACTGATCCCCATAGAATAATGATCCCCCAGTCATTATTTTACATAGAATAGTGACTCCCTGGTCATAATACTATGACCGGGAAGTTATAACATTTTATAGATCAAATCGGGTGAGGGGTCATTATTTAATGAGGTGTCAGTATTTTCAGGAGTCATTATTCTATATTTAATAATTACAGGGGAGGTCATTATTCTATGGGGTCAGTATACAACGTTAAATTCGCCTTCAGCATGGTACTGTTGGGGCGGTCTTCATGCCGCAATCTTCTTCATCGTCTTCATCCTGGTTTCCATCCATCTAAATAGCTCCTGGATCGATTACCCCGGCAAAACGTTCCTAGCTCCCGGGTGAAATCACAAAATCGCCGACACCGCCAGGCAAGCCTGGCTTCCGACTGAAATAACAGACCAGGGGCGTTGGCAAGTTTTGGATATTGGGGCGGCGATTTTTTAAGAGATTTAAAAAGTGAAAGATTAAAACTAGAGGTGCACGAACTATTATTTGGTTTGACAATCAAATTAAAAATAAATTGTTTGTTCTTGCATTTCGAATATCAATGAATAATTAAAAAATAACAACATAATTATTTCATGGTATGAACAGATCGTAGCTGACATGATCTGTAAAGAAACGAAGCCAACATACACATATAATGTCATTGTGGCGCAGAAGAGGTGACCAAGACTTGCTGCAAATAAAGAATCGAAACTGGTCGTCTGCGTCAGTGTCTGATTTCAGAATATTTTTGATAGTTCATTATTTAAAGTTTAAGCACAGCTCTCACAGCTCGCTTTTAGAAATGCAACATTCTTTGGTTGATCAGGGTCTTAGATTAAAAAAAAACTGGGTTGATTAGAAACGTCCATATCTGATCACATGTAATTATGGATTAAGAAAAATGTTTCTAATTTTTATGATAAATAAATTACTTGACGAAAAGATTGAACACAATATAAGATAACGTTGTGTGTATTTCCATTTATGTATCGTCGCTACCGGAAGCCCATATGAGCGAAGCCTAGTGTTAGTTATTTTAGGTTTTGGAGGATAGTGCAAGATACAGAGGATCGTCTCTGGTTATTTTATGTGCCCGTTGTAAAGCACCATTACACTGGACCTCGGTTTTAAGTCCCATCCAAACGACTTATAGTTATTTTAGATGGAGTAGCAGAGGATCAAATCAACGATCCCTGGAATCAAACCAAACGCACGAACCACTGCGCTAATGATCCGCTGTTAAAGATAACATGTTACCAATCATCATTTTAATTGACATTACATAAATACAATAAACAAAATCGAATTCTTATTTCCAAGACAGCGTCCTTGTGCAATCAAAACACAATAACAAAACGTGCTATTAACACCATGCGGTCATTTGCAGTCGTTAATCCCCTGTCCCGCGCAGCAAACTGATGCCTGTCATCAGCGAAGCCTTAACTTGAGGCGACACAAAAATGTTTGGAGCGACAAGACTAAAATATAACGGCAGCTAGTCGAAATATTGGGGCGGCGGCCGCCGCCGCTGCCACCCCATTGACTACGCCTTTGAGACACCGCTAGGCACCCTAGCTCCTGAGTTCACCTCCCAGAGCTGACATTAAACCGCTGATTACTCGTTATTAAAGAAAGTGTAAAAATAAGAGAGAGGTTTTCGGAATGCTAACTCAAGTTCAACTAGCCAAGTCGCAGCGGTTGGACTTTAGTTACTATTCGGAACATTACAGTAGTGTTTCCACCCCTTCATTGCTGAAAAGGTACCAGAGAAACCAGTCCATAGTTCAACTATCTTGCGTTCTGTTTTCAACTTCAGTGACCTTAGTAAATGATCGAACTCGCCCAATATATCACTAAACCGCGCTCACTTTAACCATTAAGCTAAATAAACCATTTGGTTGATCAACACTAAACGGCTTTCAGATGTGTGAAGTCAGCGGCCTAGCGGCCTGGCGGCGTGAAGTTAGCGGCCTAGCGGCCTGGCTGCCTGAAGTTAGCGGCCTAGCGGCCTGGCGGCGTGAAGTAAGCGGCCTAGGCGTGAAGATGGCTGCCTTTATCACAATTTAGCCTGATTTTAAAAGCGGATTGAAATTTATTTTACAGCAGATTATGCAGGGCTGTATAAGCAAGTTATCAACATGATTTATCTTTATTTTTTAAAATAAATTATTTAACAAAGTTCTAGCTTATCTGCAAAGACGACTCGGAGTCTCTTTGTACATTTACTCTCATGTACTCTTTGTAAATGTTCATTTCAGGGATGATTAAGTAAAATATCAACAAGAACTAGCTTTGATTTTTTTTTCGAAGCCGGGTGGCCTATCGGCCTGGCGGCCTAGCGGCCTAAACTAAATATTTATCATAATTTATGTTTATCTTAAAAACGTCTTGAAATCGGTTTTTCAGCATGTAATGTACATTTCAGGGTGAATAAGCAAAATATCAACAAGAACTAGCTTTGATTTTTTTTAAAGTTTTCGAAGCTTGGCGGCCTAGCGGCCTGGCAGCCTAGCGGCCTGGCAGCCTAGCGGCCTGGCGGCCTAAACTTAATATTTATCATAATTTATGTTTATCTTTAAACCGGATTGAATTCGATTTTTTACAGCATGCAATGTACATTTCAGGGATGAATAAGCAAAATATCAACAAGAACTAGCTTTGATTTTTTTAAGTTTTCAAAGCCTGGCGGCCTAGCGGCCTAAACTTAATTTTTATCATAATTTATGTTTATCTTAAAACGTCTTGAAATTGATTTTTTAGCATGTACATTTCAGGGGTGAATAAGCAAAATATCAACAAGAACTAGCTTTGATTTTTTTAAAGTTTTCGAAGCCTGGCGGCCTAGCGGCCTAAACTTATTTTTATTATAATTAATGTTTATCTTAAAAACGGCTTGAATTCGATTTTTACAGCATGCAATGTACATTTCAGGGGTGAATAAGCAAAATATCAACAAGAACTAGCTTTGATTAATAGATTTCATCTGCCGCGGTCATGTACTAATTGAATTCTACTCAGAACACTGTCAGCCAAAGCATACTTTGTTAGGTAGGGAGTGGAGACAAATGTCACAAATGACGAAAACTGGCTATAATTTCAAAATGAATTACAAGAAAAATACATTTCAAACAGCGATTCCAGTGTTTTGATGCAGAAGGTATTTCCTTTTTGTATGTGTCAGCGCTACACATATATAATACTATTTCAAGTTTTTTGAATTCAGTCTCGGGACAAAAAAATTCTAACGTTTATTTGGCTGGCAGTGAGAATTGAAAAGATGCAGCACAAATATTTTGCTCTAGAAACCGGAAGCAGACATAAATTGAGATATTTTTCTCGAATTTCTTAAGCTGGTTTTTCATGTAACCTTTCCTTGATGTATACGCATTTTTACGCATGTGCGACCAGTGTAGATCCAGATCAGCCGGCATATCCTGATAGGATCTGCACTTGTCGTATTTTGTCAGAAATAACCTAATGAATCAAAAAGCGAACAGTTTAGATCCTGATCAGATGGCATGGATGTTCCGGCTGATCTGGATCTAAACTGTTCACCCTAGCAATAAAGGTGTATCTATACAGGAAAGGGTTAAGTTTTTGTCAACAACACAATCACTGTATATAAACCGATTGTATCATCTACCGGATATAGCGAGCTGATTGTCACAAAACATTATAGACAGTTCAAAAGTGAGTGGAGTTTTTATCTTTTGTAATTAGAAATCAAATCGACATATATATGTTTCAAGGGCGATTGTTGTAGTCCTTGTTATGAACGATATTGTTTCCCATTGTATACGATACACTTTTGAAAAAATAGCTCAAGTCACTCACACAAAGTACCGTTTGCACTGCGTACTGTTCTAAATTCAGGGTAAATGTTTATATTGTAACATTTAGACGTATTTTCTTGCTAACGCTGATGTAACATATAAGTTTTATTCTTACAATAATCATATTGCTGTGTCTCATCAATTAAATATTAATACATTAGACCAAACTTACAAGCAGGTTCGATCCAGACTCATTAATGAACATCTTTACTCAATCTTAAATGTATTTCTATCGTGATCTGTATGTATCAGTTAATATAGATTATTTAAAGATGGTTTCAATATATTTTTCGGATTTAAGAAAGGTGTGTGAAGTTGGCAGTGAGTAATGAGTAGGGAATTGGATATTCAATATCCACCTGAAATTGAATCCACTGCCAGCTGTGAGTTGGGTATTCGCTTTACACAAACAGCTAATACCCTAATGAGATCGAATTCGCTGCCAGCTGTGAGTTGGGTATACCTTCTATACTGACAGCGAATACCCTAATGAGATCGAATCCACTGCCAGCTGTGAGTTGGGTATTCGTTCTATACTGACAGCGAATACCCTTATGGGACGAATCTACTGAGAGCTGTGAGTTGGGTATTCGTTCTACACTGACAGCGAATACCCAAATGAGATCGAATTCACTGCCAGCAGTGAGTTGGGTATTCGCTCTACACTGACAGCAAATACCCTAATGAGATCGAATCCACTGCCGGAAGTGAGTTGGGTATTCGCTCTACACTGACAGCGAATACCCTAATGAGATCGAATCCACTGCCAGCAGTGAGTTGGGTATTCGCACTCCACTGACAGCGAATACCCTAATGAGATCAAATCCACTGCCAGCAGTGAGTTGGGTAATCGTTCTACAGTGACAGCAAATACCCTAATGAGATGGAATCCACTGCCAGCTGTGAGTTAGGTATTCGTTCTACACTCACAGCGATTACCCTAATGAGATCGAAATCACTGCCAGAAGTGAGTTTGGTATTCGCTCTACACTGACAGCGAATACCCTAATGAGATCGAATCCACTGCCAGCAGTGAGTTGGGTACTCGCTTTACACACACAGCGAATACCCTTATGAGATCGGATCCACTGCCAGCAGTGAGTTGGGTATTCGCTTTACACAAACAGCGAATACCCTAATGAGATCGAATCCACTGCCAGCAGTGAGTTGGGTATTCGTTCTACATTGACAGCGAATACCCTAATGAGATCGAATCCACTGCCAGTGGTGAGTTGGGTATTCGTTCTACACTGACAGCGAATATCCTAATGAGATCGAATCCACTGCCAGCAGTGAGTTGGGTATTCGCTCTACACTGACACCGAATACCCTAATGAAATCGAATCCACTGCCAGCAGTGAGTTGGGTATTCGCTTTACACAAACAGCGAATACGCTAATAAGATTGAATCCACTGCCAGTTATTGGTTAACATTAAGTCGTCCTATATTTCCGCCATTTAATGATCAGTTGTCATGTTTTACCGTTCCACTCGCAATAACGAGATCTTAAAGGGAGATGTGCAGGGCCGAGCAGGTGTACTCGGCAAAATCGTAAACAGATCAATCTATGTAATACTTACGTGTACTTTTCACTAAACTCTACATTTCAAACCCTCCAGGAGGAAGTTTTCTGTTAATTTTACCATTTCACCGGACCTGAAAACAATCCGCTGAAGAAATCCCTATACAAAAATACATTCTATATTTATCGATCATTCTATATTTAGCTCATCGCTGAGCTTACTATTCGTGGTGGCCCTAGTCTCAATCATTCAGACGCTCTGATTTCGCAAAGGCGATCAGTACGTCTGATGACAGTGTTCGTTAAAAAACCAGACACTCCAAAACGAGGCGTGTAATTAGGACATTAGTATGGAACGCCGTTGTTGTCTTGTGAAAACTGTTTTTTAGACCGTCGCCCTGCCAGCTAGAAATCAAAAAGACATATCATACGGCGACACGCATTTTTTAACTGTATTATTGCGCCCACAGGCGTGTTCAAGTAAGCTGAGTTCTGCGGTTACCAAGAGATCTGCTAAAAAAGTTTATACAGATATTGCAAGCACAATAGCTACCTTATGCAACCTTAGAAATATTTTAGAAAGAAATCATTTCAATAAGAAAATCATATTTTTCTCTAAATTTGGACCTTTTTGGATCAAAATTTCGTCTGTAGTGAAAAACTTTGCCCTACAACCATTTTTTTTTAATTTCTTAAGATAACTTTAAAAATTCTTTGGCATACCCTAATGGCGATCTTAGAAACATTTAACAGTGAAATCACTAAAATTTAATTTAAAAAAGTCAATAAATTCCCAATTACGAAAAGACAAAAGTGTTTAGACAATTTAGAACAGTAAAGAAAAAATAAAGCTTGAAAATCCCTAAAATTCTATTTGCGATCAAACACAAAAACGAAGCATTGCAAAACAAAAACAGTTCAAATGCCCACATGATCAAAATGATAATGACAATATCCAAGATTCTTTGAGAGAACTTTTAATTATACAGAGAGAAAACAACAATTTCTTGTCATCCATTTTCGCAACCATGAAATTAACGTTCTAGACAAACTTTTACAAATACCTCTTACTGTATACATGTGTTAGACAAGGTGATCTTAGATTTTGTTGTTAGTAACTCATTATTCAGGAAGGCATTTAAATTGATGTTCAGTATTGCTTTGTTTTTGTGTTTGGCTGCAGAATTTAGGGACTTTTTAGGTCAAACTATTTTTCTTTACTGTTCTAACTTTTCTTGACGTATAAATAATAAACATACATAATAAGATTTATTTATTATTACTGCATTTTTCCATTAGAGAGATTTTGATATTCTTCCCTTTTTATCAATAACCGTATAATGACAACTGCCATACCCTACAACGTGACAGTCTAAAACCATTATCACGAAGAGGCAGCAACGGCCTACCATATATTTGCATTCATTTATGTAAAATGGGCTAGGCAAGTACTAAACGTCCTTTGTTTTATAAACCATTTACCTGATTTTGTAGCTCGATATCATATTACCTAAATTTCACTTTGCTCAGAATGGGAGAAATATGGCTAAAGCACTGTAAACAAATTTCATTGGAAATCGCGATTGATTTTGGATTGGTTTACCATACAAAAGCGCCATCTGTCGGTCAGACTTTTTATATAGCGATGTCTCTAGACGTTCGTCAGAGCAGTGTGACACTGATCAATGACAGAACGTCTAGATGATCTAGACTATGGTGGCCCAGGAATTTTGAAACAAATGGCGACGTCGATAGTCGGCAAGGTACACCGAATGCGTATTTTTGTTGAAGTGATCACGTGACAATCCCAAAAACCATCGCGGCATTACGCGGGAAATACAAAAATAGCTAACCTATGCGCGTGGAATAGGATAGGAAACAACATTTATATATCTTTTTATAAAATATTGGTTTGATATATTTCGGGCGCAAATCAATATTTGAGCACCAAATAATGATATTCAACTGATTAATAACCCTTTTCGAAAATCTGTTCCATTCATCAATCCTGCACATCTCCCTTTAATATTGTTCTGCAGGCCTGAGGAAATTTAACTAAAGCGATGCAAATAAATAAAAAACGTGGGGCTCGAAACCGAGTCTGGTCTCGATTTCTGAGTTCTCTTTTATTTCAAATAGGTACAGATCACTATGATAGGCATACATATTTGCGAGGGTTGAAATTCTGGTTCCAGTCATGTATGAATTGTTTGGCCAGATTAGAAGACTGTACAGATCCGAGCCTCCGTAATTGCGATTATATGCAGAATATGGATTTGTTCTATTGTTAAACGTTACGTCGTCCTAAATCTCCGCCTTTTTATGGACAATTTTTATGTTTTATATACCATTTTAATCGCAAGAACGAGGTCTTAAATTTTTTCTGCATGCTGGAAGAGATCGCAACAAAGGAATCCAGGTTAAAGCGAAAGCAGGAGGGTTTTTATCCGAGGTTGGTCTCGGTTTCTGATATATTTTTTCTTTAAAATAGGGACATATCGTAAAGATAAACATACATATTTTCGAAGGTTTAAATTCCGGTTCCAACCATGTATGGATTGTTTGGCTAGCTTAGAAGACTGTCCAGATCCGAGCCTCCGTAATTGCGATTATATGCAGAATATGGCATTTTTTCTATGGGTAAACATTACGTCGTCATAAATCTCCGCCATTTTTTGGACAGTTGTCATGTTTTATATACCATTTTACTCGCAATAAAGAAATCTGAAAATTATTCTACAGGACTGAAGAGACCGCACTAATTCAAACCAGGTTAAAGCGAAAGAAGTAGGGCTCGAATCCGAGGCTGGTCTAGGTTTCTGATATTTATTAAATGGAAAGAGTGACATATCGTAACGGTAAACATACATGTTTGTGAGGGTTTAAATTCTGGTTCCAACCATATATAGATTGTTTTGCCAGCTTAGAAGACTGTACAGATCCGTGCCTCCGTAATTGCGATTATGTGCAGAATATGGATTTGTTCTATTGTTAAACGTTACGTCGTCCTATATCTCCGCCATTTTATGAACAGTTTTTATGTTTTATATACCATTTTAATCGCAAGAACGAGGTCTTAAAATTTTTCTGCATGCTGGAAGAGATCGCACCAAAGCAATCCAGGTTAAAGCGAAAGCAGGAGGGCTTTAATCCGAGGTTTGTCTCGGTTTCTGATATATTCTTTCTTGAAAATAGGGACATATCGTAAAGATAAACATACATATTTTCGAAAGTTTAAATTCCGGTTCCAACCATGTATGGATTGTTTGGCTAGCTTAGAAGACTGTCCAGATCTGAGCCTCCGTCATTGAGATTATATGTAGAATATGGCATTTTTTCTATGGGTAAACATTACGTCGTCATAAATCTCCGCCATTTTTTGAACAGTTGTCATGTTTTATATACCATTTTACTCGCAATAAAGAAATCTGAAAATTATTCTACAGGACTGAAGAGACCGCACTAATTCAAACCAGGTTAAAGCGAAAGAAGTAGGGCTCGAATCCGAGGCTGGTCTAGGTTTCTGATATTTATTTAATGGAAAGAGTGACATATCTTAACGGTAAACATATATGTTTGTGAGGGTTTAAATTCTGGTTCCAACCATATATAGATTGTTTGGCCAGCTAAGAAGACTGTACAGATCCTTGCCTCCGTAATTGCGATTATGTGCAGAATATGGATTTGTTCTATTGTTAAACGTTACGTCGTCCTAAATCTCTGTCATTTTAAGAACAGTTTTTATGTTTTATATACCATTTTAATCGCAAGAACGAGGTCTTAAAATTTTTCTGCATGCTGGAAGAGATCGCACCAAAGCATTCCAGGTTAAAGCGAAAGAAGGAGGGTTTTAATCCGAGGTTTGTCTCGGTTTCTGGTATCTTTTTTCCTTAAAATTTGAACATATCGTAAAGGTAAACATACATATTTTCGAAGGTTTAAATTCCGGTTCCAACCATGTATGGATTGTTTGGCCAGCTTTGAAGACTGTACAGATCCGAGCCTCCGTAATTGCGAGTATATGCAGAATATGGCATTCTTTGTATAAGTAAACATTACGTCGTCCTAAATCTCCGCCTGTTGATGAACAGTTTTCATGTTTTATATACCATTTTGACTGGGTCAAATGTATTCCAGATTTTGAGAAATTTTTTAATGAAAATATACTTAGTTGTTTCAAATAAAAGAATATTTGTTTTCGTTCCAATTCTAACGTGTCAGAGATTCTTACACCCCGTTTCTCTACGATACGAACTGGTGTAGTGAAATCCCCTCTGGCACGCAAGAATGCTACAATCATAGCTTATATTTGTTTGGCTGGCTTTGCTCGCCAACTTTAACACCTTAGTTTAAACTTATTTATTTTACATCGATTGTGAAACAAGTTATTCCAACTTATATTAATCACCTTATATATTAACAAACATTACATTTCTGTCAGAAATCTATAATTAGCTAATATTTTTTTACTGGCCGCTGCGCACGTCATGAGAATTTTCGTCTGATTTTCAAAATTAGTATATCAGTGGAAGGCTCATTGGCTAAACCTTTGATTGAGTTATAATTTAATATATCTATTGACACCAGGGGTGTTAATAGTCTTACCACATTTCAGAACTTTTGCATACGATTTGTATTGAGCGATACGTACAAGCTTGTATTTACTCGCAAAATAAATCTATAAAATATCACAGCAATTGCTCCATGAAGTACTGAAACCAAAACTGTTATACTTCAAGCCCAGCCAATTCCACGTAATATCCCCATATAGTGAGGACACTCAGATGTTACATCTCTCGGTATCGATATGTGCCGTCGCTTTGTGGTTTTTCACAATTTGACATTCGTATTAGATTTGTGAAGATAATGCAGGAAGTACAGAAGATGGCCCATTTCAGAAGCATACCTGGATCTTTTATGTGCCCGGTGAAAAGCACCGATACACGGGACGTCGGTTTAAAGTCCCATCCGAAAGACTGTTGTTAATGTTAGGGACGAGCGGGGGATCGAACTCAAGTCCCCTGGATTGACAGTTTAATGTATTAACCATCAGACCACAGATCCGCTCATAAATAGATCGCTAGATTCCTAGATGTCCTTATATGTATGGACAAGCTTCTGTCATTGTACGAAATATACAGCTATGTATGTACCTCTGGTGCATCTTCTGCTTCACTACATGAGGTTCTACATTTCATTGCCCTACTAAAATCTTATGTTGCAGTGTTTTCTTTCTGCTTCAGTTAAGATTGTCGTTTTTTCTGAATGTAATACACACTGGCACTTGACCAGCCGCCCCACCCGCTGCCAACCCTTACTAATACGCCCTTTTTTGTAAAAATGGTGTCAAGTCACTAATATTATTCCATTCTATCAAAATATGCGAAAATACACCGTCAAAATCGTATTCTAAAAAATATATTTCTAAGTATATAACTGAATTATATACTTAGAAATATATTTTTTTTTAGAATACGATTTTGACGGTGTATTTTTGTATTTACTTATTTTAAAACATTTAGTGTACATATTTGTGACAATTCTCAATGAACAGAGTATCGTGTATACTATATGAAAAAAGAATTGTTAGCCCGCCGAGATCACACTGCTAGCAAATGCATCATAACGTTTTAGTGTTAAAATAATTAAGTATGGAATTTAGACCGCTAGACTGCTAGCACGCTGAATTTGTACTTCTAGCCCGCTACACTGTTAGCCCGCCAACTTCACACTGCTAGGAAATGTTTCATAACGTTTTCATGTTTATTCAATGAAGTGTTAAAGTTTAGCCCGCTGGCCCGCCAACCAGCTCAGTTCACACTGCTAGCCTCTACACTGTTAGCCCGCCCACTTCACACTGCTAGGAAATGTTTCATAACGTTTTCATGTTGATTCGATGAAGTGTTAACGTTTAGCCCTCTGGCCCGCCAACCCGCCCAGTTCACACCGCTAGCCCGCTACACTGTTAGCCCGCCCACTTCACACTGCTAGGTAATGTTTCATAACGTTTTCATGTTGATTCAATGGTGTTAGTTTAGCCCGCTGGCCCGCCAGCCCGCCCAGTTCACACCGCTAGCCCGCTACACTGTTAGCCCTCCCACTTCACACTGCTAGGAAATGTTTCATAACGTTTTTATGTTGATTCAATGAAGTGTAACAGTTTAGCCCTCTGGCCCCCAGCCCGCCCAATTCAAACTGCTAGCCCGCTACACTGTCAGTCCGCACACTTCACACTGCTAGGAATGTTTCATAACGTTTTCATGTTGATTCAATGAAGGTTTAAAGTTTAGCCCGCTGGCCAGCCAGCCCGCCCAGTTCACACCGCTAGCCCGCTACACTGTTAGCCCGCCCACTTCACACTGCTAGGAAATGTTTCATAACGTTTTCATGTTGATTCAGTGAAGTGTTAGAGTTTAGCCCGCTGGCCCACCCAGTTCACACTGCTAGCCCGCAACACTGTTAGCCCGCCCACTTCACACTGCTAGCAAATGTTTCATAACGTTTTCATGTTGATTCAATGAATTGTTAAAGTTTAGCCCGCTGGCCCGCCAGCCCGCCCAGTTCATACCGCTAGCCCGCTACACTGTTAGCCCGCCCACTTCACACTGCTGGGAAATGTTTCATAACGTTTTCATGTTGATTCAATGAAGTGTTTAAGTTTAGCCCGCTGGCCCGCCAGCCCGCCCAGTTCACTCTGCTAGCCCGCTACACTGTTAGCCCGCCCACTTCACACTGCTGGGAAATGTTTCATAACGTTTTCATGTTGATTCAATGAAGTGTTTAAGTTTAGCCCGCTGGCCCGCCAGCCCGCCCAGTTCACTCTGCTAGCCCGCTACACTGTTAGCCCGCCCACTTCACACTGCTGGGAAATGTTTCATAACGTTTTCATGTTGATTCAATGAAGTGTTTAAGTTTAGCCCGCTGGCCCGCCAGCCCGCCCAGTTCACTCTGCTAGCCCGCTACACTGTTAGCCCGCCCACTTCACACTTGCTGGGAAATGTTTCATAACGTTTTCATGTTGATTTAATGAAGTGTTTAAGTTTAGCCCGCTGGCCCGCCAGCCCGCCCAGTTCACTCTGCTAGCCCGCTACACTGTTAGCCCGCTCACTTCACACTGCTGGGAAATGTTTCATAACGTTTTCATGTTGATTTAATGAAGTGTTTAAGTTTAGCCCGCTGGCCCGCCAGCCCGCCCAGTTCACTCTGCTAGCCCGCTGCACTGTTAGCCCGCCCACTTCACACTGCTGGGAAATGTTTCATAACGTTTCCATGTTGATTCAATGAAGTGTTTAAGTTTAGCCCGCTGGCCCGCCAGCCCGCCCAGTTCACTCTGCTAGCCCGCTACACTGTTAGCCCGCTCACTTCACACTGCTGGGAAATGTTTCATAACGTTTTCATGTTGATTCAATGAAGTGTTTAAGTTTAGCCCGCTGGTCCGCCAGCCCGCCCAGTTCACTCCGCTAGCCCGCTACACTGTTAGCCCGCCCACTTCACACTGCTGGGAAATGTTTCATAACGTTTTCATGTTGATTTAATGAAGTGTTTAGGTTTAGCCCGCTGGCCCGCCAGCCCGCCCAGTTCACTCTGCTAGCCCGCTACACTGTTAGCCCGCCCACTTCACACTGCTGGGAAATGTTTCATAACGTTTTCATGTTGATTCAATGAAGTGTTTAAGTTTAGCCCGCTGGTCCGCCAGCCCGCCCAGTTCACTCCGCTAGCCCGCTACACTGTTAGCCCGCCCACTTCACATTGCTGGGAAATGTTTCATAACGTTTTCATGTTGATTTAATGAAGTGTTTAAGTTTAGCCCGCTGGCCCGCCAGCCCGCCCAGTTCACTCTGCTAGCCCGCTGCACTGTTAGCCCGCCCACTTCACACTGCTGGGAAATGTTTCATAACGTTTCCATGTTGATTCAATGAAGTGTTTAAGTTTAGCCCGCTGGCCCGCCAGCCCGCCCAGTTCACTCTGCTAGCCCGCTACACTGTTAGCCCGCTCACTTCACACTGCTGGGAAATGTTTCATAACGTTTTCATGTTGATTTAATGAAGTGTTTAAGTTTAGCCCGCTGGCCCGCCAGCCCGCCCAGTTCACTCTGCTAGCCCGCTGCACTGTTAGCCCGCCCACTTCACACTGCTGGGAAATGTTTCATAACGTTTCCATGTTGATTCAATGAAGTGTTTAAGTTTAGCCCGCTGGCCCGCCAGCCCGCCCAGTTCACTCTGCTAGCCCGCTACACTGTTAGCCCGCTCACTTCACACTGCTGGGAAATGTTTCATAACGTTTTCATGTTGATTCAATGAAGTGTTTAAGTTTAGCCCGCTGGTCCGCCAGCCCGCCCAGTTCACTCCGCTAGCCCGCTACACTGTTAGCCCGCCCACTTCACACTGCTGGGAAATGTTTCATAACGTTTTCATGTTGATTTAATGAAGTGTTTAAGTTTAGCCCGCTGGCCCGCCAGCCCGCCCAGTTCACTCTGCTAGCCCGCTACACTGTTAGCCCGCCCACTTCACACTGCTGGGAAATGTTTCATAACGTTTTCATGTTGATTCAATGAAGTGTTTAAGTTTAGCCCGCTGGTCCGCCAGCCCGCCCAGTTCACTCCGCTAGCCCGCTACACTGTTAGCCCGCCCACTTCACACTGCTGGGAAATGTTTCATAACGTTTTCATGTTGATTTAATGAAGTGTTTAAGTTTAGCCCGCTGGCCCGCCAGCCCGCCCAGTTCACTCTGCTAGCCCGCTGCACTGTTAGCCCGCCCACTTCACACTGCTGGGAAATGTTTCATAACGTTTCCATGTTGATTCAATGAAGTGTTTAAGTTTAGCCCGCTGGTCCGCCAGCCCGCCCAGTTCACTCTGCTAGCCCGCTACACTGTTAGCCCGCCCACTTCACACTGCTGGGAAATGTTTCATAACGTTTTCATGTTGATTTAATGAAGTGTTTAAGTTTAGCCCGCTGGCCCGCCAGCCCGCCCAGTTCACTCTGCTAGCCCGCTACACTGTTAGCCCGCCCACTTCACACTGCTGGGAAATGTTTCATAACGTTTTCATGTTGATTCAATGAAGTGTTTAAGTTTAGCCCGCTGGTCCGCCAGCCCGCCCAGTTCACTCCGCTAGCCCGCTACACTGTTAGCCCGCCCACTTCACATTGCTGGGAAATGTTTCATAACGTTTTCATGTTGATTTAATGAAGTGTTTAAGTTTAGCCCGCTGGCCCGCCAGCCCGCCCAGTTCACTCTGCTAGCCCGCTGCACTGTTAGCCCGCCCACTTCACACTGCTGGGAAATGTTTCATAACGTTTCCATGTTGATTCAATGAAGTGTTTAAGTTTAGCCCGCTGGCCCGCCAGCCCGCCCAGTTCACTCTGCTAGCCCGCTACACTGTTAGCCCGCTCACTTCACACTGCTGGGAAATGTTTCATAACGTTTTCATGTTGATTTAATGAAGTGTTTAAGTTTAGCCCGCTGGCCCGCCAGCCCGCCCAGTTCACTCTGCTAGCCCGCTGCACTGTTAGCCCGCCCACTTCACACTGCTGGGAAATGTTTCATAACGTTTCCATGTTGATTCAATGAAGTGTTTAAGTTTAGCCCGCTGGCCCGCCAGCCCGCCCAGTTCACTCTGCTAGCCCGCTACACTGTTAGCCCGCTCACTTCACACTGCTGGGAAATGTTTCATAACGTTTTCATGTTGATTCAATGAAGTGTTTAAGTTTAGCCCGCTGGTCCGCCAGCCCGCCCAGTTCACTCCGCTAGCCCGCTACACTGTTAGCCCGCCCACTTCACACTGCTGGGAAATGTTTCATAACGTTTTCATGTTGATTTAATGAAGTGTTTAGGTTTAGCCCGCTGGCCCGCCAGCCCGCCCAGTTCACTCTGCTAGCCCGCTACACTGTTAGCCCGCCCACTTCACACTGCTGGGAAATGTTTCATAACGTTTTCATGTTGATTCAATGAAGTGTTTAAGTTTAGCCCGCTGGTCCGCCAGCCCGCCCAGTTCACTCCGCTAGCCCGCTACACTGTTAGCCCGCCCACTTCACATTGCTGGGAAATGTTTCATAACGTTTTCATGTTGATTTAATGAAGTGTTTAAGTTTAGCCCGCTGGCCCGCCAGCCCGCCCAGTTCACTCTGCTAGCCCGCTGCACTGTTAGCCCGCCCACTTCACACTGCTGGGAAATGTTTCATAACGTTTCCATGTTGATTCAATGAAGTGTTTAAGTTTAGCCCGCTGGCCCGCCAGCCCGCCCAGTTCACTCTGCTAGCCCGCTACACTGTTAGCCCGCTCACTTCACACTGCTGGGAAATGTTTCATAACGTTTTCATGTTGATTTAATGAAGTGTTTAAGTTTAGCCCGCTGGCCCGCCAGCCCGCCCAGTTCACTCTGCTAGCCCGCTGCACTGTTAGCCCGCCCACTTCACACTGCTGGGAAATGTTTCATAACGTTTCCATGTTGATTCAATGAAGTGTTTAAGTTTAGCCCGCTGGCCCGCCAGCCCGCCCAGTTCACTCTGCTAGCCCGCTACACTGTTAGCCCGCTCACTTCACACTGCTGGGAAATGTTTCATAACGTTTTCATGTTGATTCAATGAAGTGTTTAAGTTTAGCCCGCTGGTCCGCCAGCCCGCCCAGTTCACTCCGCTAGCCCGCTACACTGTTAGCCCGCCCACTTCACACTGCTGGGAAATGTTTCATAACGTTTTCATGTTGATTTAATGAAGTGTTTAGGTTTAGCCCGCTGGCCCGCCAGCCCGCCCAGTTCACTCTGCTAGCCCGCTACACTGTTAGCCCGCCCACTTCACACTGCTGGGAAATGTTTCATAACGTTTTCATGTTGATTCAATGAAGTGTTTAAGTTTAGCCCGCTGGTCCGCCAGCCCGCCCAGTTCACTCCGCTAGCCCGCTACACTGTTAGCCCGCCCACTTCACATTGCTGGGAAATGTTTCATAACGTTTTCATGTTGATTTAATGAAGTGTTTAAGTTTAGCCCGCTGGCCCGCCAGCCCGCCCAGTTCACTCTGCTAGCCCGCTGCACTGTTAGCCCGCCCACTTCACACTGCTGGGAAATGTTTCATAACGTTTCCATGTTGATTCAATGAAGTGTTTAAGTTTAGCCCGCTGGCCCGCCAGCCCGCCCAGTTCACTCTGCTAGCCCGCTACACTGTTAGCCCGCTCACTTCACACTGCTGGGAAATGTTTCATAACGTTTTCATGTTGATTTAATGAAGTGTTTAAGTTTAGCCCGCTGGCCCGCCAGCCCGCCCAGTTCACTCTGCTAGCCCGCTGCACTGTTAGCCCGCCCACTTCACACTGCTGGGAAATGTTTCATAACGTTTCCATGTTGATTCAATGAAGTGTTTAAGTTTAGCCCGCTGGCCCGCCAGCCCGCCCAGTTCACTCTGCTAGCCCGCTACACTGTTAGCCCGCTCACTTCACACTGCTGGGAAATGTTTCATAACGTTTTCATGTTGATTCAATGAAGTGTTTAAGTTTAGCCCGCTGGTCCGCCAGCCCGCCCAGTTCACTCCGCTAGCCCGCTACACTGTTAGCCCGCCCACTTCACACTGCTGGGAAATGTTTCATAACGTTTTCATGTTGATTTAATGAAGTGTTTAGGTTTAGCCCGCTGGCCCGCCAGCCCGCCCAGTTCACTCTGCTAGCCCGCTACACTGTTAGCCCGCCCACTTCACACTGCTGGGAAATGTTTCATAACGTTTTCATGTTGATTCAATGAAGTGTTTAAGTTTAGCCCGCTGGTCCGCCAGCCCGCCCAGTTCACTCCGCTAGCCCGCTACACTGTTAGCCCGCCCACTTCACATTGCTGGGAAATGTTTCATAACGTTTTCATGTTGATTTAATGAAGTGTTTAAGTTTAGCCCGCTGGCCCGCCAGCCCGCCCAGTTCACTCTGCTAGCCCGCTGCACTGTTAGCCCGCCCACTTCACACTGCTGGGAAATGTTTCATAACGTTTCCATGTTGATTCAATGAAGTGTTTAAGTTTAGCCCGCTGGCCCGCCAGCCCGCCCAGTTCACTCTGCTAGCCCGCTACACTGTTAGCCCGCTCACTTCACACTGCTGGGAAATGTTTCATAACGTTTTCATGTTGATTTAATGAAGTGTTTAAGTTTAGCCCGCTGGCCCGCCAGCCCGCCCAGTTCACTCTGCTAGCCCGCTGCACTGTTAGCCCGCCCACTTCACACTGCTGGGAAATGTTTCATAACGTTTCCATGTTGATTCAATGAAGTGTTTAAGTTTAGCCCGCTGGCCCGCCAGCCCGCCCAGTTCACTCTGCTAGCCCGCTACACTGTTAGCCCGCTCACTTCACACTGCTGGGAAATGTTTCATAACGTTTTCATGTTGATTCAATGAAGTGTTTAAGTTTAGCCCGCTGGTCCGCCAGCCCGCCCAGTTCACTCCGCTAGCCCGCTACACTGTTAGCCCGCCCACTTCACACTGCTGGGAAATGTTTCATAACGTTTTCATGTTGATTTAATGAAGTGTTTAGGTTTAGCCCGCTGGCCCGCCAGCCCGCCCAGTTCACTCTGCTAGCCCGCTACACTGTTAGCCCGCCCACTTCACACTGCTGGGAAATGTTTCATAACGTTTTCATGTTGATTCAATGAAGTGTTTAAGTTTAGCCCGCTGGTCCGCCAGCCCGCCCAGTTCACTCCGCTAGCCCGCTACACTGTTAGCCCGCCCACTTCACATTGCTGGGAAATGTTTCATAACGTTTTCATGTTGATTTAATGAAGTGTTTAAGTTTAGCCCGCTGGCCCGCCAGCCCGCCCAGTTCACTCTGCTAGCCCGCTGCACTGTTAGCCCGCCCACTTCACACTGCTGGGAAATGTTTCATAACGTTTCCATGTTGATTCAATGAAGTGTTTAAGTTTAGCCCGCTGGCCCGCCAGCCCGCCCAGTTCACTCTGCTAGCCCGCTACACTGTTAGCCCGCTCACTTCACACTGCTGGGAAATGTTTCATAACGTTTTCATGTTGATTTAATGAAGTGTTTAAGTTTAGCCCGCTGGCCCGCCAGCCCGCCCAGTTCACTCTGCTAGCCCGCTGCACTGTTAGCCCGCCCACTTCACACTGCTGGGAAATGTTTCATAACGTTTCCATGTTGATTCAATG